>CAUJRU010002748.1:0-66395 GCA_963277665.1 Viscum album
AATTCCAATGAATTCCTCATATGAAAAAGTTTGAAACATAACATATACTTTTGTACTAAAAGTAGCATACGAAATGTCAATACTTTATCCACAAACCATTAATGGTATAAAAATAGCATATTCCTAGTCAAACATAACTCATTGAATATAATATGGAATATTTGATTGTAACATATTAACCACATTCGATAATAATGAATGATATTGACATAGATGAAAATAATCATCAAAACTATTTGAGAAAAATATCCCCCTTTTTTGTGAAAACATTTTAAAGTCACACTATTTGTCGAGAAGCCGTTTGAAAATAGATTTTTGAATCAAAGTCTCCCATACCACTTTGAAACTTTTAAAAGTAATTTTAATTTTAAATGTTTAATTTCTATATAAATAAATCCTTAAAACCATTTTTAAAATATGGACATTAGTGACAAAGATTTAGAATAATAAATCTTTAAAATATTTAAAATGATATTTTAGTTTGAGTTCCTAACCAAAAGAGAGACACTTGAATACAAATAATTGATGTAATAAAAACATTATAATATCATGATAATAAAGGGATTCATGATATAATATGTCAAAGTACATTATATGCACCGTATAAAAGAGATTTTTCGTATAACAACAAAGAAGTCTAAATGGAATGTAAATTGAGATGAAATCTCTTATAAAAATCGTACCCTTAGGTTAAGGATAAATCAATGGAATAATTATGTGTGAAAAATATAAATACACTCAATATGATTGGATATTTAGTTTAAATCAATTATAGGACAATCACACATATTCTTGTAAAAACAATACTAATGAATTTGATATTTAACTCAACAAATGGAGATTGAGTTAAAATTACTCTTATCAAGTTCATATCGATGACTTGAGAATTTATCAATGGAGTGATTATGTGTATCAAAAGTAAATCCATAGAAAGGGGAGTGGAAATTATGACATAATAAAATGAATATTGATTCCACACATAATCATGGAGTTAAATAATCAATGAATTATGTGTAAAGCTGAATGAGTGAAAATTGAAATTTGTACTTCCCTTACCAATTTGGTAACATACAAAACATACATCCCATGAAAGATGTATCATACAATGATGATGTAAATATACATAAATTAAATTATATTAAACAATTAATACAATTATGGGTAGTACACACACCACATGCAATAAATAAGTGGTGAACAATGGAAATCTCATGGAATTAAAAGTGAGATAAGAAACCCCTTACCACGTTGTAATCAATAAAGTTGTATGAAAAAAATTTAATAACCACCAAATGAATCATATAATACCATGAATATAAAGAGAATAATTATAATATATATCAAATGTTAGTACACAATACACCGCATTCAATAAATAAGTGTCAAACAATGGAAATCTCACGAAATTAAGAGTGAGATAAGAAATATCCTTACCTTGTACTTTTTAATTGATAGAGGGTAGGTTAATCTCTTGTATAATGGTGAAATAATTGTTATTAAATTATTCAAGAATCATATACATTATTATGATATCATATATGATATTTTAAAATTTATTTGCTGATAATTTTTTACTATTATCGTCTTTTCAGGTGTTCACTTACTCTTTTTCTTTTATATGTTTTGTTAAATAAGCTATGTTTGTTATTGATAGGTTGTATATTATTCATATTCATAATTATATCAAGTCCTTAAAAATTATTTTTAATCATCAAATGAAAATTAGTCTTGAATGTATATGATGGGGAATGAATCTCATCGCGTTTGTGTAGACAGTAATCTGTACGTACGCACGAGCGACAATATCATCCTTTTGATATTAAAATCTTATATAATTGGATGGTATATCATATATACAGAATAATTATCACTTTATATTTATTATTTATATCAATTACACATCATTATTTTAACCATCCAAATAAAAATGTATTGAATAACAATTACATAGTGACGTGGAGATGGTAAGCAGTAAGTACACACGTACGGTGACATGTCATTCAAAGGATGGATAGATTAGTTAATATGGTTGTACCATATTTATAATAACATCATAGTATATAGAAGATACTGGAGTTATTATTTTATAATGGATACAACAAAGAAAGAGTGAGTGTAAGAAGAAAATAACTTGAAAAAGGGTAGTGAAATTGTTACCTCTTCTTCTAGTTATTCCTTTTGATTTGATCAAAAGGGATACTTATGTTGGAATTATAACTAGAGGAAGGCCTCTAGGATGAAGGGAGGATAGTTGATAAGATATTTTTGGTAGAGTGTGGATGAACCCAAAGGATTTTAAGGTATTAATTTGAGAGAAGGGGGGTTCCCTTTTATAAGAGGGGTGAGGGGCACCTTAGGAAAAACATAAAATATTATTTTATAATAAATTCATATTCGGTTTCTAATGGATCCAAACTGATTTATTTCGAGTATAAGGTGGTTATGTTCGAAATAAACTCATCCAATATATTTTAGACAGGTTTGGGTCACTATATTAACCTTATATTTTTTATTTAACTCTTAGTTAATTAGTTTGACATTTATCATGTCTCTTTGTATTTTTATATTATTTGGTAAATATACTTACTATAAACCGTCAATAGAACCCCAAGTGGTTAATTAATAACATACCTATCATCATATAAGTCATTTGGCTGAAATTTATTTTTTTAGAAATATTATATTAATAATATAATATAATATTTGTTTTAAAAACTCTTTTATGTCAATTTTGACATTGTTTAATAATTGATATTGTTAAAGTCATAACAACTTTATTAATTCATAAATAAATTATTTCATATATTATAACATGTCCTAGTAACCTATTAAATTATTGGATGTCATAAAAACTTTCAAATTATATTTATTTTAACATTTATAATACCTTTTATTTGATTCTTTCATTAATAGGGAAAATACTTCATCATCATTATGTCATAAATAAAATTAATTATTTAATATATAAAAATTATAAATAACATAAAGTTATTTAATAAATAGTTTTATATTTTTAATTAATATTTATAGTCGAAGAGAAAACATTTATAACCTTATGTAAAAATTGTTCTACTGAAATATATATGCTTAGGTCATTTTTGTATTTACTTTAACTTAATTAATATAAAGTGTCATTTTCAATTACAAGTGGCTCCATGGGGTCCCAAAATCAACCCAAATATGACCATGGTCGGACATGTATCTTCCAATAGGGTTAGGACACGTTTTAGGGTAATTTAACATTATTATAATATTATTTTTTACCCTTATTTAACGGATTTACCCTTTAACCATGGTAAACAAAATATTTATCGAACTAATTATTCAAAATGTCTTAAAATACCAGTTACATATTTACACAATATGGACTTCCTGATTCTATAATATGGATTACATTTTTCTGAACTCAAAACACAAAAGTGGCAGAAATTAATTTAAAACTAATTTCCATTGTCAAAACAAAAAGTGTGTTTTTAAGAAATAATAACTATCAAATGATTGACACTTGGTTATGTTCAGTTTAAATGGGAAATTAAGTCCAATGACCGTAATTGGATTAAATGGTAAAAATATAATCTAATTATACTTTAAAACAATTCAAATTCATAATTTATCACTAATAATTAAATGGATTAAAAAAGTGTTTTTTAATTAAAATTTAGTAATTTTCATTTTTCATCAAAATATGAAAGTTATCCGAAAAGTACCAGAAATTTATTGAAACTAAATTTTTATGTTCTGATTCTAAATAAGATGTTTATTTTGTCAAATCAAATATATAAAAGATTCAAAAATTGGATTCAAAATGGGTTTTCCATTAAAAGGTGGTAAAATTGCATTTTTTTAAAAATACTTCTTTTATCTGAAAAAAATGAAGTTGTCCTTATATTATGTCTAAGAAACTCATAATATGGATTCTAAAATTATAAGGGTAATATAAATATCAAAATCCTATTAATAATATTCATAACCACTTTTGAACATCTAGTTTGGTAAGTCATGATGCTCTTGAACTCGAAATTGTGTGTAGTGTAAGTTATTGAGTTACTTTTAAGAACTAATGTACTATGAAATCTTGGGGGGTTACATTATTCTCTCCTTCAATAAATTGCTTCCTTTTAATTTTTAAAATTGGGCCTGGGAATATAATCCAAATTCCCACATCATAAAAATATTCAATAAAACTATAACTTTAAAATAAAGAATGAGACGTACAAAGGTCACCCAAGATAACCTTTACTAGGATTCCATGTAGGAAAACATGGATATGGATGATAAAATAAGTGTCAAGTTCTGATGGAGAGGGATAGAAAACATGATTAGGAGAAAGATTAAAACAAGAAAACAACAAACTTGTGATGGGAAAAATGGTAATTAGTTTCCTAGTATGAATAGTAAATTGACAACATTTTTTTGTTTTAAGTTACATTTCATATGGATAAGGAATTTATTTATGAGATTGAATAAGAACATAAAGAGATATACTTACTTTTTAAGTAGAGACTCATTCTTTAAAATATTTCTTCCACTATCTCTTTTTTTTACAATGAATATTCAAGAATACATGGTCACACCGGAAGAGCTAGAATAAACTTCTAGAGAATCACATGATCCACAAAGGATAAACTATATATTTACCTTGTCTTTAGAGATTAATCAAAACCAAAATGGTTAGTACAAGATCTGATGATCCCCCAATAGGATATTTCTCTAGGGAAAAAACACTAATCTTAATTTCTAAAATTAAACCAACAATACCCCAATTTTATATAAATACCATTCAATAAACAATTGTCCTTAAAATCCTTCAATATAATTCAAACTAATATTGAAACCCAAAACATAGAATAATTTTGTTATTTAGTCTTCCAAGTTAAATTGTATCTCCAAATGACATCAACTTCTCTAAAAGTAACATACTTAAATGTAATTAACCTAATCACTTATTATCTATTATAGGTTAATCATTTACATAAATAAATGAAATCACCGTAAATCCACAATAAAAACATAGATAAAAATCCACCATTACTTCTCAAATGAAATCCCATAGTATTCTATTTTCTTTGGGCATATAGTGTTCCCAACAAAGTGAAATTCTTAAAAAATAACATTTATCACTTAATCACCAAATCATTTTCATATACTAAGGGTATTCATATGATAAGACATAAGATCCAAAATCAACTTATTATTGATCAATAAAATTATTTAACTAAAAATAATTAGTCACACTAACTAGGGACTTCATGTAGTCTAGTGGTAGGCGATAAATCTCAATTGCACTCTAGTTGTGGGTTCGATTCCCATAGTTTTGTCCGACGTGATAGGTTGTCACACGGTCTGCGTGTTGTCCTTTTTAAAAAACAATATTTTATAATATTACCAAAATGAGATAAATTCCTCAAAATAACCATTACATAATTTAACCACAAATGTTATCTCATACCTTGAATTTTAATCCAAAAATATAATAACTTGTAATTTCCTCAAACCCAATTATTATATAAAACCAAATGATTATTTATAACTATATGCACAAAAGGAAAGATATGTCTTCCTAAAATATCACTTTCACATGACAAACTACAGGGTTAAAAGTTCAATAGAAAATTATTCGAAAGTAATCCCATCAACAAGGAGAACTAATACATGTAAACATTTCTCTAACCATTTATTTCCACATAGCTTCTTCTTTGACCCAGAAAATATTTTATAGAATAGGGAATTCACTTGGGTAATGTCCAGGTCTCCTACATTTATGGAAAATAACTATAAATTGATTCTTGGGGCCATTTTTATTTTCATCCATAGTACTCTTCATTTCCCCTCAACAATTCTTCACTTTATGTCCTTATTTCCCACATGTAAAACATTTCTTTGTTCCATTGAGACACTTTCCTGGGTGTCTCCTTCCACATTTCCTGCATGATGGAAATTGAGGATTCTTTTCTCCATGGTCTCCATTACTGGAGCTCTTATCATTAATCACTTTTCTCTTCTTTGTTGACTCCAAGAGTTGGTTAATATATATGTTGTTGATCATATTTTTGGAAAACTGATTTGTGATGAACATGATATATTTAATGCCTATAAACATTCCATTTTGTTGATAATTTCCACCACCATTCACACCCTATACATCATTCTCAAAGTTACTATGACTTCCTTGTAGTCCAACCATTGACTAAAACCAGAAAGCATTGTGTGAGTAACATTAGTCATAAAATCATTTAGAGAATATCATGACACCATATTTTCAATTTGAAACACATTAGGATTAACCATGGTCATTTATTCTCATCTTATATTAAAATACTTTAAATCAGTTTGTAAATAAAATGTAAATTATCCTAAGCATATCCCCCAGGAGTGTCATAACCAAGAGTGCATCAAGGCCCATTGTCATGCACCGGTTCCCGTTTGAGTCTACCTTAAAGTGGTGTTTTTGGGTTTTACCCCTAGGTACATCTGTTCCAGAGCCACCTCTACCTGCTCGTATCCAGACAGGGATGTAATGCTTCGAAAACTGACAAAAATCTCTACAATACCAAAATTTTAGGAAGTTCTTCTATATTAATTTTCAAAGTCTTTCTTAGGGCTATGTGAACTAATCAGTGTTTATCTAAATCTAGTTTCCAAGGTTTGTACTAAACCTCTCTCTGATACCAACTGTAACGCCATGACCCCAGAATATGAGAGTCGGTGCATTATTACATATAATTGTCATGATCATAAAAGATCAAGTCTCAAAATACCTATTTGAGTAGTAGCCTTGGAAGTGGTAGATACATTCACAAGGTTTACATTACATCATAAAATGGAAAACTACAACAACATTGTTTCAATAGAAAACACTTAGATCCCATACACTATCCCTGAAAGTCAGTCATAACATACTTCTTCACATCCTGGGAAAAATAAAACAAAGAAATGGGTGAGCTCAGATGCTCATTAAGGAAAACAATATAGTGGAAACTTTCATAAATGAGAATAAAAATTTAAGGCAATGTATAACTAAAAAAAGCCTTTTAAACATGAACATCAACATAATATGGAAAAAAAATGAAATAATTCCATTTACATATTCACATGGATACTAAAATAGTCGAATAATAACATGCAATATAAATAACCACTTTCATAATGATGGAATATATAATGTCAAACTATCATAACCACATAGTCAAGGACTTGTCTCATGAGACCTATCGACGCATCGAGGAGCTATAGCGGGATCCACCCATCACTTACTAAGTCCAATGCATTCCTCATATGAAAACGTTTGAAACATAACATAAGAATTCGTATTAAAACAAGCATACGAAATGTCAATACTTTATCCACAAACCATGAATGGTATAAAAATAGCACATTCATAGTCAAACATATCTCATTAAATACAATATGGAAGATTGTATTATAACAGGTTAACCTCAATCGAGAATAATGAATTATATTTACATAGATGAAAATAATCATGAAAACTATTTAAGAGAAATATCCCCATTTTTCTTGAAAACATTTAAAAGTCACACTATTTGTCAAGAAGCCGTTTAAAAATAGATTTTTGAATCAAAGTGTCCCATACCACTTTGAAACATTTAAAAGTATTTTCAATTTTAAAACAATAATGTCCATATAAATAAATCCTTAAAACCATATTTAAAACCTTGTCATTAAGGAGAAATATTTAGAATAATTAATCGTTAAAACATTTAAAATGACATTTTAGTTGGATTAAATAACCAAAAGAGAGAGACTTGAATACAAATAATTGAGGGAATAAAAACATTATAATATAATGATAATAAAGGGACTCATGATATACTATGTGAAAAGTACATTATATACACCATACAAAAGTGATTTGGTGTATAACAACAAAGAAGCCTCAATGGAACGTAAATTGAGATGAAATCTCTTATAAAGTCTATATCCTTAGGTTAATGATAAATAAAAGACATAATTATGTGTGAAAAATATAAATAAAATCAATATTATTGGATATTTTGTGTTAATAGATCATATAACATCCACACATATTCTTATAAAAACAACACTAATGAATTGGATATTTTACTCAACAAATGGAGATTGTGTTAATTTTACACTTATCGAGTTCATATCGATGACTTAAGAATTTATCAATGGAGTGATTATATCTATCAAAAGTATATCCATATAAAGGGGAGTTGAAATAATTACATAATAAATTGAATAGTGATTCCACACATAATCTTGGAGTAAAATAATCAATGAAGTGTGCGTAAAGCCGAATGAGTGGAAATTGAAATTTGTAATTCCCTTACCAATTTGGTAACTTATGAAACATACATCCCATGAAATATGGATCATAAAATGATGATATAAATATACATAAATTAAATAATATTACATAATGAATACTATTATGGGCAGTACACACACCACATGCTGAAAAATAAGTGGTGAATAATGGAAATCTCACGGAATTAAAAGTGAGATAAGAAACCCCTTACCACGTTGTAATCAATCGAGTCGTATGAAAAAAAGTTAATCACCACCAAATTAGTCATATAATACCATGAATATAAATATAATAATGATAATATATATCAAATGGCAGTACACAATACACCACATTCAATAAATAAGTGGCAAAAATGGAAATCTCACAAAATTAAGAGTGAGGTAAGATATCTCCTTAACCTGTAATTTTCCATGATAGAGGGTAGGTTAACCTACTGTATAATGGGTAAATAACTTTTATTAAATTATAAAATTATATTATACATTAGTATGATATCATATATGGTCTTTTAATATTTCTTTGTTAATAATATTTTAGTATTATCGTCATTTTGGGCGTTCACTTACTGATTTTCTTTTATATGTTCTGTTACATAATCTATGTTTGTTATGGATAGGTTGTATATTATTCAAATACATAATGATATAAATTCCTTAAATTTTTTTTAATCATCAAATGAAAATTATTCTTGAATGGATACAATGGGGAATGAATCTCATCACGTTCGTGTAGACAGTAATCTGTACGTACGCATAAGCGACAATATAATTCTTTTGATATTAAAATATTATATAATTAGATGGTATATAATATATAAAGAATCATTATCAATTTATATTTTTTATTTACATCAATTACACATCATTATTATACAAATCAAAATAATAATGTATTGAATAACAATTACACCACGACGTGGAGACGGTAAGCCGTACGTACGCACGTATGGTGACATGTCATTCAAAGGATGGATAGAATATTGAATATGGATATACCATATTTATAATAACATCACAGTATATATAAGATACTATAATTATTATTTTATAATAGAAACAACAAAGAAAGAGGAAGTGGAAGAAGAAACGAACTTGAAAGAGGGTGGTGAAATTGTTACCTCTTCTTCAGGATATTCCTTTTGATTTGATCAAAAGGGATCCTTAAGATGGATTTATAAATAATGTAAAGAATATAAGATGAAGTGAGGATATTTCATAATATACTTTGGTAGATTTTGTCCGAACCAAAAGGCTTTGAAGGTATAAATTTTAGAGAGGGGGTCCCTTTTATAAGAGTGAGGGGCTCCTTAGAAAAAACATAATATATTATTTTATAATAAATTCATATTCGGTTTTCGATAGCTCAAAAATAATTTATTTCTAGTCTAAGGTGTATATGGGTCGAAATACACTCAACAAATAGGTTTTATACAGGTTTGGGTCACTATATTCACCATATCTTTTAGATGTAACTCTAAGTTAATTAGTTTGAAATTTACCATGTCTCAAAGTATTTTTATATTATTTGGTTAATAAACATACTATAGACTACCAAGAGAACCCAAAGTGGTTCATTAATTACACACCTATCATCATATAAGTCCTTTTGCCAAAAATTAGATTTTTAGGAATATTACATCAATTTATAATATAATATTTGTTTTAAAAACTCTTTTATGTCAATTTTGACACTATTTAATAATTGATTTTTGATAAAGTCATAAAAACTTTATTAATTCAAAAAATTTTATTTAAATAACCCTAACATGTCCTAGTAGTCTATAAAATTCGTGGATGTCATCAAAACTTTCAAATTATATTTATTTTAACATTTATAATACCATTTATTTGATTCTTTCACTAATAAGGAAAATACTTCATCTTCATTGTGTCATAAAAAACATTAATTATTTAATGTATAAAAATTATAAATAAAATACAATTATGTATAAAATATTTATAGTGTTCTAATTAATATATATAGTCAAAGAGATGATATATATAACCCTATGTAAAAATTGTTTTACTAAAAGATATATGCTTATGTCATTTTTGTATTTACATTAACATAATTAATTTAAATTGTCATTTACACTTACAAGTGGCTTCATGGGGTCCCAAAATCAACCAAAATATGACCATGGTCGGAAATATATCATCCAATAGGGTTAGGACATGTTTTAGGGTAATTTAATATTATTGTTTTACCCTTATTTACCGGATTTACCCTCTAACCATGGTAAATAAAATATTTACCCAACTAATTATTCAAAATGTATAAAAATAAAGGTTACCTATTTACAAAATTTGGACTTCCTGATTCAAAATATGGAATCCATTTTTCTAAATTCAAACCACAGATGTGGCAGAAATTAATTTAAAATTAATTCTCGTTGTCAAAACAAAAAGCGTGTTTTTAAGAAATAATAACTATCAAAAGATTGAAACTTGCTTATGTCCAGTTTAAATGTGAAATTATGTCCAATGAAAAACATTGGGTTAAATGGTAAAAATATAATATAATTATACTTTAAAACAACTAAAATTCATAATTTATCACTATTAATTATTACGATTAAAATATTTGTTTTTTATTAAAATTTAGTAATTTTCACTACTAATCAAAATATGAAAGTTATAAGAAAAGTACCAAAAATTTATTGAAACTAAATTTTATTGTCATGATTCTAATGAAGAATTTTATTTTGTAAAATCGAATATATAAAAGTTTCAAATATTTAATTTAAAAAGGGTTTTCCATTAAATGGCGATAAAATTGAATTTTTTTACAAATACATCTTTTATCTAAAAAAATTAACTTGTCCGTTTATTATGTCTAAGAAACTCATAATATGGATTCTAAAATTATAAGGGTTATATAAAGTTCAAAATTATATTAATACTATTCATAACTTCTTTTGAACAGCTAGTTTTTAAAGTCGTGATGTGCTTGAACTCGATGTTGCGTATAGTGTAAGTTATTAAATTACTTTGAAGAACAAAAGTACTATGAAATCTTAGGGTGTTACATTAAAGAATATTTTCCTAAAAAAAATTCACTTCTCTAATAACGACTAGAATTCAATCTTAGGGATTTCAATACAAAATGCGGAGTTAGTCATATTTATCGTGGTTCATAAATAAATGGAAATATGTTTTAGTTTTAATGTTCAGAATGAAAAATATGTATTCCTTATATTCTTTTTCGAATGGTTGTTTTTTCTTTCCTAAAAGGGGGAGATTATTGAGTCGACAATTTTTCCTTATGAATTTTTCATTCCTATATGTTTTGAAAATAAAAAACACATTTTATTAAGGAAAATTATATTTCTATAGGATTATTTTTCCTCTATAAAAGTTGTATACTTACTCTTGTTTCTAATGAATTATTAAATGTCTTCTCAAAACCAAGTATAAACTATTTTAACTAAATCAAAAATTCACATCCTTGTCAAAATCCTCAGAATTTTATAGTATCTTGGATATCAAGTCTTTCTGTTTTTAGACCCTGAAATCTCTAAAATTCAGATTCCATATTCTATGAAATTCAGACTAAAAAATTCTCTAAAATTCAGAATCTAGATTCTATGAAATTTAGACTCTGAAGTCTCTAAAATTAAAAGTTTATATTCACTAAAATTTAGTCACTGAATTCTCTAAAATTATAAATCTAAATTCCATATAATTAAGAATACAAGTTCTTTATAATTAATACTCTGAATTTATAAAAAATCAAACTTCCAAATTCCTTAGAATTCACACTACAAATTCCTCAAATTTTATACGCTAAATTCCTAAGAATTCAGACTCTGATTTCCTCATAATTCATAGTCCAAATTCATCATTATTCTGACACCAAATTCTTTGGAAAATAAAATCTAAATATCCAGGTTTCTAGAATCTGATTGTTTATATGTTTAGACCATGATTTCCATTTTTCCATAGACTCTGAATTTTCAGTTTTGGTTATGCTACTTAATTTTCTTTACACATTTTTTATAATAAAATGATGTCATACAATATGTTTCTATCTAATAGTTGGTTGAGTGACATGTGTACAGGTCCCTCTGAGATTAAATGAAAAATATGACTATTGGAGGAGGGATCTGACCATTGAAGTATTACCTATAAATATGAGCTCATTATAATGAGGTCATAATTGATGAATTCATTCTATGATCCTAGAGATTACATGTTGTGAATTTTTTTCTATAAAGATAAATACTCTTATATCTTGTGTGTTTTCTGAACATCTTGTTATGTGGAAAACTTGTTCAACTTGCTTCGTGAGACTCTGATTATTGTTGAGTACAATCAAGAGATTCCGGGGATCGGACGACAGAGGTTCTAACTACCTAAATGTTTCAGGGCTTGCATGGATAGTAAGACAGACTCTTATATTCTTATCAAGGGCTTACCCTGGTGTGAGTAATACATACTTTCATCAAATTATAAATCAAAGGACCTTAATCCATGTTTTTTGGATATCATACTCTTTGGGTTAAAAGATTTCCTACTTTTTTACTTCACTTTTGTTTTATGTTTTATTTCTGCTAATTTTTTTAAGAAGGAATGTATAACATTCTTATACATTCTTGTATTTTAACATACTCTGATAAATAAGATTCTAAACGCTTTAAGGTAAAATAATTCTCTAAGTAAATTTTTCTCATGTTTCAGATCTGGATTCATATTTCTGGACCCTTATGATGTTTTTTCCATAGTTAATAACCAATGAGGGTTTGTGAATTTACCTTCTTTAACTTTGTTAAACATTGTTTTACTTAAGTTTAAAAATGAATGTTTTTAAATATATAATTCACCCCACCCCCTATTGTGATGGAGAATCTACATATATTATTTCGATCATACATTTTGGTGGCCACTTAATAATGAAATATCTTTTAAAAATGTAGGAAAAAGTTATAAAATTTTTAAAGAACAAATTATCTAGCATCACAAGACTCCATACTTTTTAGAGACGGGTATGGTGAAAGTATAAATATTCAGGAGGCTAGGATTAGTTGTGGATATTGTTATATTGATCATTTATTCCATGTATTTGATTACAAAGAAGACACCATAGAAATGGAGGATACATATATTCAAACTCACATGGTCTAAAGAACCTCTACGATACTAGAAGAGGGTTCTAAGGGCGTTGATACATCTAATGGTCAGCAGAATAAAGATTCAACTATGAAAAATCTCACTCTTATAGAACTAATGTTAGTAGATAATACATTAAGGGATAAATATTAATAAAATCATATCCCATGTGTATTATATATCCCATTGTATTAGATTTCACAAACATGGAAAATTTATCACTTAATAACAAGGAGTGTTGGGCAGAGGCATAATACCAAATTCACTGGTTTCCATTCATTATAGTTCAATGTCAGTAAGATACCTCTTAGATTCCATAGATATATATATGAATATTCAACCAATGGTTATAATTTTTGTTTTTATGTATGTTAAAAAAATATAATTAAATTTGTGTCTCCATTTTCATATTTTTATTCTGAAATATATCAATTCATTTTTCCAGATTTTGATAGTGTTCTGTTTGAAATGTTAGAATTTATAGTTTATTCTCAAATTATCATTCTATTATGGTGTCTAGATCCAACTATTCCCAAAATTGGTACAATGATAACTATTTATGTTCAAGAATTTGTCGCTAATATTGATTCATATACAACTTTTTTATTTCATTTTGTTTCATTATATGGAACCAATTTCTCTAAACAATGATTTTAGTATTATAAGGACATACCATTGAGATTTGAGATGTAGTTTTAAGATTAAAACATAGAAAAATTATCAGGATAATGGCTTCTACATAACTAGACAATTCAGAATGTGTTGAGACTATATCTTATCTAATCAATCTTGTTCTAGTATATACATTTCCATCAAAATTATATTCTTTCGAATGTCATCAAATAATCTCCATTTTTTATTTTTCTTTATGCACTATATGAATATATTTATTGAAATATATCTCTCATTTCTACTTCCCAGTTTTGGAAGAAAATTTCCCATATTACATTTCTTGATCTCCTTTCATGGATATAGAGTGATCAACTAAAATACAATATATTATCAAGTCAATATAGCAGTTTTTAATCCATATAATATGATATTTATTAAATCAAAACATTAAACTATATATTCAATGGAATATTTTTTAATGGTTATAAATATATGTCTTCATAAATCCTTTTAACATAATAGAGATTCAATAGTGTGGGAGGGTCATGTTTTGGAGAAGCGACCCCTGGTGAACATGTTTTTCCACAGTAAGATCATTTTCATCAAATAATGGATCATCTCAACCAATAATTTTCCATCATCAAAACAATAGATGGTAACAATAATGAATTTATAGAATAGGTAGATATGGTAGTTTTAGAATATACTAAGAGGATAGATGTATTGTATATTAATAAAAAAACTAAATCATAACATTGAATGAGCTAAAAGATTCCATATATGATTTTAATCATATAATTATTTGAAAAAATAATCTACTATGAAATGAATAAAATATAATTATTTTTCTTATATGTGGGATACATCAATTTATTCTTATTCCCCTTGGCCTTATATTATGATTAAATTGGAAATCAACTTGTAATTAGTTATCTATAAATTCTATTATCCTTATATTTATTTCATAACAACATGATACAAATTTAAATTTGATATCAAGATATTCTACATCATTAAAACACTAAATTTTATTTAACATTATTGGTTATAATTCCAAATCACTTGAGTCCAATTTTTCTTCACATTGATGTAATTCCCAAATGGTTATATGTATACTATTACATGTTGAAATCTGAACCCTGGTAGCCCCGAGATGGTGTTTACATATTTATATTGGCACTATATTCAATAAATAACATCCCAATGGACCGAGCAATTTTTTATTCTCAGAAATCAATATACATACATGAAACTCACTTTACATTTGAAAAATCAAAATAAAAAATATTATTTTATTTCAGAACACCGCTATGATATTTAGCATAACCTTTATATCAATCAAATTACACACCATAAAATCATGGTGAAAGGAAACAAATGAGTGGTGTGAAATAAGATTTTTAGTCTTTGTATATATAGAATAGAATATAACATTTGTAAAAATAGAATAAAAAATTTGTCAATGTGAATATCTAAAAAATTCCATTTTGTCAATAACTTAGTTATGAAAAATTACATGGTATGAAGAAATGATGTAATTTAAATGATAAAATGATCTTGAAACATATCCATGGATATCAAAACTAATCTAATATTCACATGGACTTTATTAACTATTCTTATAATAAGGGAATTTTTAATTTGAAACATCATAATTATAGTTTCAGTGCCTCGTGCCCGGATATCATAGATAAATGGATAAGGCCTCATATAAATTCCAATGAATTATTGTATCATAATACCTACTAATGCATCAAGGGAATATAATGGGCCATCCCTATCACTTACTAAGTATAATTAATTACTTATAAGATTTGTGTGAAACATAATCAATGTAAAAGTTTGTGTTGAAAAAGTGACATGTAAAATATTAATACATTCACAAATAAATAAAATTATTCATAATCCATAGAAACTACTATTGAATGTTTCACCAAAGTAGTAGAAACCTACTAAATGTTAATATTAACTATCCATATAAACAATAAGGATTGTATAATTACCCCATAACCCCAATGGAGAAAAAGGAGAGTGAGGGTTTTCCTTATTACTGAATTAAAATACCATAAAATAGTAATTAAAAATATTATTGAGGAAAATAAAAATTTCAGTTTGAAAATATCATTTATAAACTAAAATGTTTCAAAATATTTGGAAAAAAATCTTTTTATAATAATCATAGATATTTTAAAGTATTTTTTAATTAAATGGGATGTCAATGTCGGAGGAATATATTTTCCTTTTATATAATTTAAAGATATTCCTCACTTACTATTGAAAAATTGTCAAAAATCACATAATTTGGAAATAGAAAAAAATAAACCTTTCAAAAAATATATAAAAACTCAACCATTTGTAAAAATTTTATTAATAAATCATTTTGAAATTATTGAAAATAGAGTTTAAAATATTTTTAGATTATGTGGATATAAATGAAAATGGATTTTTGATCGATGATAGAAAAATGAAAGTTTATATAAATAATCATTTTGTCAATAATTGTATCTTCCCAAGAGAAGAAATTTTTGTAGATGAATAAAATTATAAAAAATATCTATATGATAATGTAATAATTTCATAATAATATATAAATATCAAACAACTCCAAAAATCATTCTTAAACGGAATAATCTTGAATAATGACAAAATTTTGAAATAAACCAATTCCTCTTCGGTAACTGTTTAATCGTAATATCCGTGAATAAAAAACATAGAAAAAAAAATAAATTCCATGAATATAATAGTATCATTATATAACCTATAAATTGGATGTATATACATCACAAAAAATTATGATGAGGATATAATATGACTCATAGAAGATAAATTAAGATGACAAACCCTTGCCACTAGTTTGTCCCCCATCAGATGTGTTATATCCTCCTCTATAGTTAATATAGATTAATTCTACCTTTATTAATGAATAATATTCATATAAATAATACTATATATTAATTAAATATAGTATTTTATAAACTACTTACTAAAAATTCTTTTTTAAAATCACTATCCTATATAATTTCTTCTTTGCCTATCATGCCTATTTTTATTTTCGTAGTTTCAGCCAGATTACGTTTAGAATGGTTTCATCATCCCAAAAAAAATTACCTTTATATATTTATAATATATTTTCATTATATATATTTTTAGTTTAATATATATAATATAGAGACAAAACAATGAATCAAACCATTCATGGAGATGGTAAGTCATACATACGTATAAGAAAAGTTCATAATTTTTTATGGATGGAATAAAATAAAATTAAATAATAATTAAAAATTATTTAATAATTATTATATAATATATATATTATTTTTTTAATTAAATATATCCATATTATTATCAATATAAATTATAGATGAATAACTTATCACATCTCTTCATGGAGGTGTTAGTCCATACGTACAATCCATCAATGTTATTGTATTCCAATGGATTAGAAGATCATAATGTATATATCATGTTACCCTTAAAAAAATATTAGACATAATTATCATATATAATCATTATTTTCATTGTTAAAAATATCTATTTGAAAATGATAAAGAAAATTACACTGCTGTATGGAGACGGTAAATCATGTGTATGCATGAAGCATGTTATTGATTTTAAAATGATAGAAATAATTTGTAATATGGTATTTAGATAAAGATAATAAAATATATGTAAATTTATGACTCTAATTATTTTATTCAAGGGTATGATCAATAAATTAATATGTAGTTGTAGCATAAATAATCCTGAAAGTAAAGATGATTAACTATTCATTGGTAGATTCTATTTAGATCACTTCCTAATGGAATTATAAAAATTATTTATTATAGAAAAAAACTACTAAGTCTATAAAGAATTTTATAATTGGAATTGAAATTTGTAGTTTGAGATATAAAGATCAATGTGGTGTAATGATGATAAATAAGCAGTTTCCTTTTATTTTTTAGGCTATGGGATCTTTTGGAAATTCCTAAAATATTAAATAAAATTAAAATCTTCAACGTTATATAATAACTCAAAAGTAAAATTGATTCAATAATAGTATATTATGGGACTGAAATTAAGTCAACCAATAATTTTTATTGTATTATATAAAGTTTCAAACCATATCTATTGGTTTAACCCCTTATTTATCCAATTTTATTTTTATATATGAAAATGTATTTCACACTCTCATGGGATTATAATATTACATATATGGTAACAATTGTTTCATAAATATATAATCTAGGAATTTGTAAAACATAAATTATCCCTTTCTTGTATTAAAATTATAATTCTTTTTAATAATTTAGTAAAGTATTAATTTCATGACATATAGTAATTGTCTATTTTTAACATTATTAATTTACTATTGAAATAAATGGAATAATGACATGGTTTATATTAAAGTAAAATAATTTAACTCTACACTAATATTTCATAAAAATACATAAAAATCTTATATCAAAAAAACTAGTTCAAATTCTATCACTTTAAATATTTTTTTCTTTTTTTATTTTACTTTTCTATTAATTTTTGAAATACAGAATCGATCTTAATTAATATTTTAATGTAATTGTATAATTATATAAAATAATTAATAAATTTATCTCTGGAAAAAAATTACTTATGCTCAAAATCGAAATTTATATTCATTCAAAAAATTCTTATTTTTTTGTAAGACATGTAATAGATTTTGTATTCAAAGGGAGTGACATTTTATGAAATTCATTGATTAAAATAAAATATTTTCATTTTCATTCAAATGTTTCCATAAAAAAACCATTTAAATTCAATGGTAATAATGGTAAAATTATATTCATACACTAATAATTACGACAAAAAATTATTAAATTATCCCTTAGTTTTAACCATGATGAACCAAAATTACCCTTTACAAAGGTAGTAATTTTTATCATTGTTACTATTCATATTAGAAAAAAATAAAATGGGATATTTAACAAATTTTAGATATCTCATTATAAATATTGGATATATTTTATTAATTTAAAAAATATATATTTGGATAAAAATAATTTAAAATCTAAATAGAAAACATAATAATAATTGAAATATTTTAGAAAAAATAATTTTTATGTATTAAAATGTTTTTATATAAAATAAAATCATAAATGTGATAATAATGAACATAATTTAGTTATTAAATAAAAAAAAGAACTAATTTATATAAAATCATTTAAAAAATGAAACATTGTATCTGAGAAGAAATAAATCATTTTTAAATAAAAATAAAAAAGATTCACTATTCAGTGAAAAATCAATCATTTTATGAAAATATGAAACATTAAAAATTATATATTTGACATAATATGATATAAAAAATTACATTCTTTAAGAAATAAAATTTTTAGAATATAAATAAATAAATATTATTTTTTTATAGAAAAAAAACATTACAAAAACAATTTATAAAGGAAGCATAATTTTGATGAATAAAATAACGTTATTTTAAATTATGGACATACATAGTAAAAAATAATTAGTGAATTTTTATTGTTTAAGAACATTATATACATCATAATTTGTTTAATATTATTTGTACCCTCCCATTCAACTGTAAGTTTATAACAATCATAATTTAATAGTGATGTTTTAATTTTTTGAGATCATTGTGGTATGTTGTATACAATATTGATGATATTGTTGTTATAAAATATTTGGGTGTTACATTATCCCTCAAAGATAAATTGATTCACAAATGTTTAATTATTTTCCTATAATCATACGGTATATTTTTTTTAGAAAATGAAAATCGAAAAAGGGTTAATAATATATCCTCTTAAAAATTGAGAATTGGAAATATGATTTTCTCCCAAAAAAATGTTTCCAATTGTGAGAAAATTATTGATAAGTTTAAATATGGAAATAGAAGAAAAAACTAATTCCAAAGAACTGATAGACGGAGATATAGATAATGGTCAGGAGGAAGTTAATAAAAATAAAACCATATATTATTGATGAGTGAAAAGGCCTACAATTCATCCAAACTGATTTTAAAAGGATATAATTTTCTCAATATCCACTTCCTTAATATAATTAATTTCACCTTCATCATGGAAAAGATCAAAATAAAGTATAGATAGTTTATATATTTCTATTTTAAAAGAAAACATTCCTATATTGGTCACTCTTTGATTAATTTCTCCTTTATCTATTACCCAATTAAATGTCAAACTAGTATGAATTTTTTAGGCTTGAACACTAAATTAAACTTATAATAGTCACATATTCCACAAATTTATAACAACAAATTAAAAATTATTTTAAATTTTTACCAAGACCTAATTATTTACCATATTGTTAGATAATTTTAAACATGTATATACTTTCATAATAAGAGATGTTACATTTTACATCAAGAAAAACAGAATAACACAAATGATTCGGGATATATTATTCAAGAGTTAAATATTATTTAAATACTTATTAATCTTAGTAACCTCAACATTAATGATTTTTTAAACCCAATGGTGATCTCACATTTTTTAGCTTATATTTTAGTAATTTAATTGCATCCATACCATATAAAAAATCATGTTCAACTACATGTTAAACCAGAAAGGATATATATAGTTAAACCTAATGTCACCTCCAAATTATTCATTATTAATAAATACCTATATAATAATATAGTTAAATTCACCATAGTATCATGAATAAACATTACATAATAACTAAAAATTAAATCTATAGCTTAACAGTAAATATTTTTTGAAAATATTTTGGTTTCCATTTATCTAATTTGATGATTATATATATATATATATCTATTTGTCAATTATACCATAAAAATAATATAATAGTACAAAGTGTAATTTATAAATCATTATATTATTCTTCCTAAAAACCCATCAATTTTCCGATCACTACAAAATATCTTCACATAAAACCACAAATAATTTTTTTAATTTTATCTATTTAAAACAATAAAATTTTATGCCCATGATAATAACCATGACTCTTAATTTAGCATTATATTAAAAAATATATTCATACAAAAATTAAAAAAAATTGTTATTATATGAAAAATATATTGTATTTTCATGAATATAGTAAAAACCTTCATGGATAAAATAAATCAAATTTTTATATTATCACTAACCAATTTCAATGTCACAAAAACTATAACATTAAATTAATCAATTTTCTTCTTGAAATTAACATTAAATGAACTTTATTGGTTATCTGTACCATTCAATATATGATTAAAAATCTGTAATTTATATCTACTATGGAACATTCCTAAAAAGTATCGGGATTATTATATCAATAATAAAATTATTCCCATAACTCAATTGATAAACAATTCACTCATTACACTTTTGTTAACATAGAAATGATTCTTTATTGGTCCAAGATATAAAAGTATTATTATTTAATTTTCATTGATAATTTGTATGTTCTCTAATACTAATACATCTTACTATAAATGGGTCTTGTTGATTATCATTATACCCTTCTATAAGAATATTCAACTTTTTTCTCATCAATTCATTGATCAACTCACTTCATTTCCATAGATAAATCCTTTTCTTTTTCTATTGATAATTTTTAAATATTTTTTTTTCATATTTTATATATGATATAAATTGAGCTTACTTTCCCCCATGACCTCCACCACCTATTCTCTTATTAAACTATATCATTCTATTAATCGTATGATCAAATAGTTGGTTACAATGTAATTTTTTATAATATGTCATAATATAATTCGGAATTACTCTAATATAATTTAATATAGTCATTATCCATCATGGTTTCTCCTAATCCCAACATTATCCATCACATTTAGTTATAACACCATTCCACCTGGTTTTAATCGTTGAATAAACCCATAAATCATTATATGAGAAAACATTAATCCTAGTATAAAACCACATAATATATTCATTAGAATGATTTAAGTAATTTAATGAATACTTAGACTTATCCTCAATGTTATTCACATGGTTATTTTCCGTGATCTATGTTTTCCCATAATCTAGTTCCCAATTATTCTACTAAACATTCTATGATACCAACCATTAATACCCTAACCATAGTATCCCAAATCTGCTGGTTACATTATTATATTAAAACTATATATAACCAATCATATCCCATTGGACATAATGTATTAGTATTATTAAAATGAATATAAATACATGAATGTCACATTGAATTTGAAAACATAAAATACAACAATTTATATTCTTAAATATCATAATTATTCCATTTAGTATATCCTATAAATAATATATAATACACATCATCAAATCAAAGGAAATTGTAAAAATAAGAAATCTGTGAGCTTATATTCTTAGTAATGGTATATTTAAAGTAGTATCTAACATGAAAGAATAATATATAATCAATATGGAATAGTGATTATCTAAAAAAACATTCCATTTAGTCTGCAACATGAGAATAAATAATAATATGGTATGAATAAATAATGATGAAATAATTCTATATAAATAATCACATGGGCCTGAAACTTATACATGTATATCATTACTAAAAAAAATAATAACAAAATAATAAATATTATCATAATAATGTAATGCATAAATTAGTTTATGATAAACATACCATCAAGGCCTCATTCTAATACATTTTACAATAATGTCTTAAGCCTCAACCAAATACAAATTATAGTTTTTTCCATGAGACCTAACAATGTATTGAAGGATTAAAATGTTTCCATTCCATAACATACTAACTCAATATCATTCCAAATATGAAAAGGTTAAAACAAAATAAAATTAATTTATTCTGATTGAAATAAATAGAAAGAAAATTGTTAATACATTCCCCAATCAATAAATGTAATATTAATGAATCTAGTGTAAAATAAGAAATGATATCAAAATAATAAATCCCTAATAAAATTAATAATAATAAATTGATTTAAATAATTACGATTTTATCATTAAAACATGTCCCCAGTTGAGCATAAGTATAATTAGGGATTTTTATTAGTAAATATAAATACTATAAAAATTCCATTAAAATCACTATTATGTAAACTTTATTTTTAACTTTGAAAATAAATTTTCAAAACTACAAGTTACATTATATTAATAAAATAAATTACATTTATAATCCTCTTATAAACATGAATGTTTTTATTTAATGTATTTGGTAGATATAATGGTTGGAAAGCCCATTCATTTCATATATGTTAAAAAGAACATTCTTTTCATATAGTAGTATACTGATAAAAATGTTATTCATTAAGAAAATAAAAAGAATATTTCATTAAAAGTGTTGTATACACATAAAATTAAATTTAATAATTATTCTAATAAACCATTTAGTGATTTTTGAAATCATTCTTGAAAGTATTTTTAGAAGTTAAGTAAATATACAAAAAAAAATTCAACTGAATATTGAAATAAAGTCATCTTTTCTTAAAGACATGTTATCAATCACTTGGATTAAAAGAGGGGAAAATAATACTATTAGATGACAAATTAAATTAATAAAAATACTTATACAATATATATTTCCTTTATGATTTAATTATCAAATAATTTTCCAAATAGATATATAAATATAAATAATCTTGAATAATGATGAGATTTTGAAATAAATTGTTACCTCCATGGTAACATTGGAATCATAATCCCAAAAAAATAAGAACTTCAAATTAAAAATTAAATACCATTAATATAAAATTTTCATGATTTAATATATTATTATTATGTATATACACTACCTATAAGATAAAATACATTTGTATAGAATATCTCTCGAAGAAGTAAAAGTGTGCCGATAAATGCTTAAATCTAGTTTGAAAACATTTATATGTGTTCAAACATAATATATAATAAATAAATAATTTTTATACACCTCTTCCAAATAAATGGTCAAATAAATAATACCATATATATTTTACATATAATCTTTTTTCTATAATTTTCTCAAAATTCATTTTACATGTCATTATTTTGGGTAATATATTCTATGTTTGTCATGTTTGTTTTTCCCTAGTGGTGTTGGTATTTTAATTTAATCATGGTTATACAATAGAATTTTTTTTACCGTGATATTAATATAACATATAATAAGAATATATGAATCTATAGTAATCTATAAAATATTGTGATATAATAATATGTAACATAGTTCATGGAGATGGTAAGTCATATGTATGCATTAATGCGGTTTTAACATTTCTATTGATGGAACGAAAGAATGTTCGGTATTAATTATCCATTCAAAAATCATTATTATATAATGTTCCAAATATATTTTCATTAAATATATACTCTATACAATCAATGTAATGATTAATTGACAAACTGATCATATCCCTTTGTAGAGGTGGTAGCCCATATATACACATAAGTGACATTATATTATTATAATATATTAGAAAGAAAAAATATATATATATTATTTTATATATAAGATATATTTTTATCATAAATATCATATATATTAATTTCTTTCATCTTTAAAACCATCTAAGAGATATTTTTAATGAAAAACAAATTTCACCTCTATGTCGATATATAATGTCATACATTCCCACAATCGATGTTTTGGATTTTAGTCTGATAAAAATATTAGTACTATGGTGTTCCAATTATAATAATGAAATATTGGTATATTAACAATAATTTATTAATCATTTGATGATTTTTACAACCCCTTAAGAATAATTTGATGAATAAATAAACATTAAGGTGTGGTTAATGACGATTACCCCAAATTCGGTAGACTTCATTTAATTATCATCTTATGGAATGTAATTTAGGAAAATTGGAATAAAAAACACTATAATTCGAATAAAGTTATTTTTTAGAGGATTTTTTATTGTTTTTATGAGATATATGGATCAATGTGATGTTAAGTAAAAAAATTATAGGTGTCCTTTTATAATTGAGGTGAGGGGTACTTTTAAATTTTCTAAAAATATTAAATTATAATAAATTCATTATCTTCATCCAATTCCAAAAAAAGAATATAATTTTAAGATAAGAATTTATGTTGTTCAACTACAATTTACACATGAAATTTGGTAATTTATGTGGTATTTTGATATTTGCCTTTTTTTAACCACTTAGTTGGCTTATTTTAACCATAACCATGAAAACAATATTTTCAGTCATAAGTTGTAAATAATTTACACATATGTTTATAATTGGTTAATAAATGGAAAATGAATATTAATATAAACCATATATTATCCCCTTTGTGACATTTAAATAATTTAAAGCTTTTTTATAATTTTATAATATTTTAATCTCATATTAAATCATTAGTGTAAATATTGACAATATTCATTACTTTGAAATGAAATAAATAAGTATAAGATTTTAATTCAAATATAATCCCTTAATTCAACACAATTATTCCGGAAATATTTTATAAATTTAATAGAACACTTTACCTTTTTCAATTTATTTATTGTTTAATATTTTTAATATTATTTAGTTTAATTTTTAATATTTCAAGAAATACTCCAATTATGTTTCATATGTTTTAATTTTAATAATGTAATTAATCAACATTATAAAAAAATTTCTATCCATAAATTTATTACATAATTATCAAAATATATATTTATATTATTTCATATCGTTCTTTTCGCTATGTGGATATATAATTGATATTTGAAACTAACAGATTAACATTTTGTAACTCTAATGGATTTCAATGTTATTTTTTGATTTTCCATTGGAATATGTATATTAATCAAATTATTTTGGAACCTATGGTGATATGGAAAAAATTTGATTCATCTAGTAAGAATTAAGATTAAAAATCATGACTTTTTTAGTATGTTTTAACCTAGATTATCCCCATTCAACCTTTATCGAGGAGATAATTTTAACCGCGGTTATTATTTATATTTTACAAAAATAAACAGATAATGTTTAAAAAAAATTAAACATATAATAAAAAATATGTAATCTAGTTTATCAAATCTAATATATATATGTTACATTTTAAAAAAAAATTAAAAACGTGAAATATAATGAAAATCATTTTTGAAAATAGTTATTTTTTTAAATAATTATTTTTACTAAATTCCATGTTATAATTGATTCATATAAATATTTTTAAATTATTAATAATATAATATAATTAAAATTGGTTTAAAATAAAAAAACATCTTTTATAAATCCAGATTCCAAAATATATTTTTAATTTATATTCAATGTTTTTCACTATTCACTAAATAATAAATAATTTCGAAAAAATAATAGTTTCATCTCGATTATATTTTTAATATTTTGATTTAAACATATTATATTATTTTAATAACATTTAATTTATAGATGATTCCAAAATTAAATTTAATATTCTCTGAAAAAAAGATACAAAATTATGTTTAATGGGAAATATATTTCCGAAGTATACTATTATTGTTTTGAAAACTGAGTACTTATTTTCCTAGAAATAATCCCTGAATTTATATTTTTTGGATAGTTTATACATATTAAATATTGTTTTAAATATTATTCATACACAGAAGAATAAATTACTATGTCATTGTTTTAATATTTAATTAATAATATTTCAGAATTTGTTTACTCTTAGTGTTCTATGTTGCATAAGGTATCAAACATAGTGTTTTATAAAAAAATGGGTGTGAAATTACATCCCTATGACAATTAATATGTTATATATAAATATATGAATTGGTATTACACATTTCACTCCATTATATAAATATTTTATGTAATAAAAAAGGAATGGAATAATGCTCTATCAATATTCTTGGCCATGATTCCCAATGAGCATATTATTTACATTTTATATGGAAAGAAACATGTTCTAAAAAAATTTCCCATATATGTAATAAACCTATTTTTTCATTATCCTTATATAACAATGAAATAGGTTGAAATGCATGGAGTTTTCTTTTTCATCACTTTTCTTGTTTTTGAATTATCATCTTTTATTCCATTTCAATTAATATTGATTGATTCTACCTAAAATATTTGAAGATCATATTTGTAGAGCCAAGGCTAATTTTTTTATAATTACTATAGAGGGGTTTCATTATGTCTATTTTTATATATATTTTATCTTTATATTAGTGGTTAATCTTGTGAGAAAAATATATCAAATTTTTGTGGTCTAATAGCTTTGACGAACAATTGCTATAGTTTTTGTTTGTATAGATCTAACCTACAATTACTATTGATTATATTATTATTTACCATAATAATATGTTTTTTTATTTTTAAATTACATTGATCTGTTTCTACTGATTTTATTTGATTTTTTTTATTTCACTGATATAGGAGACCACTTCTATAAACACATATAATTTCGTGGAACAATTCCTAATCAAACTGGTCATTGCCTTTGATGATGTAGAATGTTATTTATATATTATTTTAACCTTTTTTCTAAATTTGAGAACAAGTGAAATAATTGATCAGGTAGTTGAAAATGAAAGATAAATTTGAATTTAATTTATCATTATGATGCTCAATCTATATTGTTATATAGTTTTTGTTTTTGTTACGAAGACATATTAACGTTCTCATGTGTAATGGGTAACACACACATTTGTAACAATAAGGCTGTTGAATATAATCACATTTTTTCATTATGGGTTGTGTAAATCATAAATCAATATTTCTGAACCATGATGGATGGGGAATGAAATCTATGTCATGGATGGTTGTATCTGTGTTTGAGTTATGAATCCTATTTCAATGGTGTAATGGAATAAAATGACAACTGTACCTTCTCACCGGGAAGAATATTCCTCTAGACTATAGGGAATTTTTTGTGTTATAATCAAAATCCATATAGGGGTAATGGTATAAATATTAAAAATATATGGGTAAATTACATTCAATTTTTTTCTAATATGATATTCATGATGTTCTTTTAGGATTCAGATTTTTTTCATAAAGTTATTTTTTAGTGAAAATTTTACTATAAAAGAGTGGAAAGACCATTGAAATTATTCCATTTTATATTTATAATATATAAATGATTGGATGTTTTCATATGTAACTAAACCCATGATGTCATGGAAATATATTATGGCCACGGTGCACAAAACAATAGGATGAGTAATAACCCAAATAAGGCTCACAAGAAAATAATGTTCCTACGTCATTTTTGAACATGTGGGAGAAATTTTATATCATAACATGAAGATCTTGTATTTTATGTGGTTTCAAAGAATTTGAACGAAATGGATAGGTACAAACTATAAACCAAAAGTCTTTTTTTATGTAATGATATTAGGGATTACAAGGATTATATGACCTTCTTCTTAGGTAATAGATGCTTTTGGTTGACATGTCTTTTGGGGGAAAAGATAAAGCGCTATGTTAGGGGGATTTATAAAATTTTTAGCTGCAATTGTCCTTAAGTGTCTTAATATCTCATCACTAATAGACCTAGATGGTTTTGGATGATCCTGGCATCCCATGGGGGAATGTGTGTCTTGTGAAAATAATATGTCTAGAAGGATTTTTTGATGTATTTGGACATGATATTTCCATTACTGGGTGGTTTGAATCATATGAAGAAGAAGTGACTTAAACACATATGGATCACATAATTACATACTTCTATATATCAAGATAATATGAAATAAATGGAGAACTCTATTTTTTTCTTGAAGGCAATGCCTTGGAAAAGGATTTCAAGTGTCAGTAAAAGTATTGTTGGGATGAGAATCAAGAAACATCTACTTATTTATAAGAATCACTAAGACTATATTTTATTTTCAAATATATGGATGTCGGTGTTTTTTATTACAAATGGGATTTGGATATGAAATCTCAGTATCACTGCAAATTATTTTAGAACAAGAATCAAGTCTCACATAGTTCTTGTGAAAATTCCATTATCTATATCAAGCACTTACAAAAATTAGAATGCATTTTTTTTGTCATAGAAACAAGAAATAAGTATTTAAATGTATATATAGAGATTATAAAATTATTAATAAAAAGTAGGTCATACACAATTTCCCATCTAAATATATTTTTCATGATGGATTGACTGAATATATCGTTACAATATATGTAGTGTAGAATTTTATTTCTAATTCGACTAATCATAAAAAACCTATAAACACATGTGACTCACACTAAGTGTTAGAAAAAAGTGGGAATTAAAATATTTAAAAAATATCCCTATAATGTTACATAAATATATTTATTACACACATGACATAATTTAACCTATTGTTGCAAGGATTATTTCTTATGGTTTAATGAAATGTGACTAGGAAATAGGTTTTCTATATTTTCATGACCTCATTTAAGGATGATTACCATGCCATTTAACATCATCATATAAGGTAATTACCATATATTTTTTCATTTAACTAGGAAATGTTAATTTAATATAAACATCATTCATCCCAGACTATATAATAGAATATGCCTGTAACATCCTGACCCGAATCATCGGGTTTGAGCCGAAATGCTACATGAACTCATGTGCGCCTCCTCATACGCAAGAGGCTGCCGACTTGCTGTGAGTGTCTCCAATGAAATTTTTTGGATACCATACCCTCTTTATTTAATCACAAGATCAATGTTTAAGACTAATAATATAAATAATAAATGTCAAATTTGGAAATTAAAAGATGGAATACACACAATGTAAAATCTCCCAATGTGGGAAGAAAACCCATGTAAGTAGAACAAAAGACTGGAAAATAAATAAACAATCATTTGTGGTGTGATACGGGGCTCGTCCTGCTCCACTCCAGCATCATTCTCCACCACTCAACCACCTGCCATAGTGTCATTTTCCTTCACCAGATCTACAGTCATGAAATCTATAAGCGCAACGAAATGCCCATGTAGGGTGTGAGTACAAGAATTAGTAAGGAACCACCAGTGAATCCTCAACCATATGTTGTCAAAACACACATTTATTGAATAATAAATAATTCAAAGAAAATTCAAAAACCAAAACTGAGGGGTTGTGTGCTAACCAAGCTGCCACAACCCCCGTTCGTACCAGCTTCATCTCTATAACAGAATGGATGACCATAGTGTTAAAAGAATCAATGATTAGCCAATACACTCAGGAATCATTTTTTCCACTACTATCGTTCAGTAGTATCAATGCTCTGCAAGAATTCATGTTCGTATGTATGTACAATGGAAATAAGAGCTAATCAAATCCCCTAATCACCGAGTTGATGTACTGAGGACCGATAGATAATCATGTCCCTTAGTCATCAAAACACACAATTGAGAATACATGTAACAGCCCGAGATTTTATGAAAAATATTCTTTTTATTTCACTAATGTCTTGTGTTGTACGCTACACCAAAAGGAGCTTGCACAACACCCATCCTTGACTTGCCTTGCATTACACGCAATCACAACCTTCCTCGATAGTGTGTGTAGTACGTAATACTGAGTTTCACGAAACAATGATATGCTATTAAAATATTATTAAAACTAGCCGTTATGAATAGTAATAACCACTTTTTAAATTTTAGAAATTTTAGCTCTCAAAATGGACTTCATTTTTGGATTCGGAGTATCGAATTTAGCCTAAGGTGAAATTTTGGTACTTTTCGGATAACTTTCATATTCTGATGATTAGTGAAAATTACTAAATTATAATTAAAAACAACTTTTTTAATTGAAATAATTAATAGTGATAAATTATTAATTTGAGTGGGTTTAAAGTATATTTAGAATATTTTTTTACAATTTAATACAATGTTGGTCATTGGTTGTAATTTCACATTTAAACCAGACATAATCAAGTGTCAATCTTTAAGTAGATATTGTTTCTTAAAAACACGCTATTTGTTTTAACAGTGGGATTTAATTATAAAATTAATTAATGCAACATTTATGATATGAATTTGGTAAAATAGACTTCATTTTTGAATTCGGAATATGAAATATATCTTAGGATGAAATTTTGGCATTGTTCTGAAAAACATCAATTTTTGATGACTAGTGAAACTACTAAGTGGTAGTTAAAAAACTGAATTTTTCATAAAACATAATTTTACCGATTCTGTGAATGGAATTTCAAAAATCCGAGAGACACGGTTGATGTCAGTAAGTAAAATGTGGTTCAATGAGATGAAAATAATTTTTGGTGAATAGTATCTTTTTACTTTTATTTACCACGGTTAAAAGTAAATAGGGTAATTAAGGGTAAGAATGATATTAATATTACCCTAACACATGTCCTAATTCTATTGTACAAGTGTATCTCGACCAAAAACAACCTTAAGTGTAAAATATTATCATTTAGGCCCACTTGGATTAGATTAGGACATTTATTATTATTTAATTCAAAGAAGAGTTAAAAGAGTTAAAATCAATGTTTATTTACTAAAACATTTTTAATATAGGGTTATACATAAGATAAATTCGATTGTAAATATTGATTAGAAAGCTAAAAGGATTTCCCACATAACGGTATTTTATTTGTAATATTTAGACATCAAATAAGTTATTTTATTTATGACACAAAAATGATGCAGTAATTATATTATTAATGAAATATTGACATAATTTATGTTATAAACACCAAACTAAATATAATTTGAGACTTTTTATGAATTACACGAATTTTCTAGGTTACTATGATATATTAGTGTTGATTTAATCAACTTGGTTAGAACATATAATTCTGTTATGACTTTCACAAAAATCATATATCAAATAGTGTCAAAATTGACACAAAATAGTTTTTAAATCAAATATTATATTATTAATTGTTATTTTATTCCTAAAAATCAAAGGTTCGGCCAAATGACTTAGATAAGGATATATATATTAATAATAAACAATTTGGGGTTCGTTTGACATGTTATTGTAAGTGTATTAACCATATAGTGAAAGAAAACAAAAAGACACGGTAAAAGTTAAATTATTTAACTTAGAGTTAAATCTAATTGATAAGGTTAAAATAATACCCTAAAATTGTCTAAATCTTATTGGTTGATATTATTTCGACCCATCCCCACTTTAGCTACGAAATAAGACCCTTTGGAACCATTATAAACCGATTTTGACTTTAATATAAAATAATATTTTGAGATATTCCTAAGGTGCCCCTCTCCTCCCTTATAAAAGGACACCTCCTCCCCCTCCTCCTCACACCAATTTGAGCAATCAAGCTCGGCCAAACCCTGCAAAAATATCTTCTCCACTTCCCTATAAACATCCTAAAGGTTCTGGTCTTCCTCAAAGACCAATTATAGTGCCCTAAGAGGAGGTCTCAAAGAGGCGCTTCAAAGAAGAGGTAATTACCGTTACCAATTCTTTCATCTTTATTTCTTCTTCCACTTATTCTTATTAGGTTGTTTAATTATGAAGTAATAACATCAGTATCACTCATATACTGATATGTTATTATGAAACAACCCTATTTCACCATCTATCCATCCTACGGAAAAAGAAATCATCGCGCGTGCGTACGTACGGAATACCGTCTCCACGCCGTGGTGTAATCTATTTTCCACCCCCACCTTACATGGATGGGTATAATGGTGTAAAGAATAACTATAAATAGTTATTACAACATCATATTGATTCGGATATATTGAATAATCCACTCCAATTCAATTCAATATTTATGGAAATGATATCATCGCTCGTGCGTACGTACGGACTACCGTCTCCACGACACGATGAGATTCATTCTCCATGTTAACCATTTAAGAATGATTATAAAGTATATATAAGAAATAACAATGGAATATATGACATTATAAAGCTACTGGATTTATGTATATATATATATGTATGTCATCTACTTACTTCCATTCAAGACAATAAGGAAAGGAAAACAGCGTTCATGCGTACGTACGGACTACCGTCTCCATGAACGGTGTTTTTCATTTCATTTATCTATCTATTATATATATATATACTGAATATATGTGATATATAAATCATATTTTATATTCTGGAAATATGTAAATCATGATATAAGTAATAATAATGTCAAGAACAACAAGTCATAACACCTACGATAAATGAAACGATTTTACCCAAAACGCTTATTTAACATGGAATTTACAAAAGAACGGGTAATATAATGTCATAAGTGAACCATATATGATATCATAACAATGAATATGATTCTGTAATAAGTCAATGACATTATTTAAGTCATTATACAGGAGGTTCGGACACTTACGAAGCAAATCAAACCTAAGGTAAGGGAAAATATCACAATCTCATTTTTATCCGAGATTGTTTATAATTTAGTATTTACTGGGGTGTATTTTATCATCCACATCCATGTTCCCTCAATAGGTAATATTGTTTCTATCCACTTGCAATGGTTTAAATCCAATTTTACCCTTCGGTTAGTTTTTAGTAAAGAATATGAAAGGAATCTTTTGTCGTTTTTCCGTATGAGGTACTTTTTAACTTTTCCGACAAAAGTACGAAGAATGTTTTTTTTAACTTATACGGCATAAATGGATTTTTAAAACATTATTTCCAAGAAGCTTCCTTTACAAGTTTTCAAGTTTATTTTTAATCAACTTCTTATATTTTAAAGTTGTATGACATGTTATGAAAGGAAAAAACGTTTTTGAAGAAGAAAGGATATTTTCCTCAAGAATGGAGTTCAAGTGTTTTATCAAAATTATTTTCCATCTAAGATAATAAAGGGTTCTGTTTTTATCCCTATTATTACATTGATTTGATCATGTTGTGATGGAATTATTTTTATGAATTCCTTTATCTTATATGAATTGATTTATGATATCATGATGTTTCAAGAATCCCATTTTTGTTACATGTGTTACGCGCTGATGTATGATTTATGATTATGTGGCACACATAAGAAAGGATTCATTATAAGATGGGTGGGACCTATATCTCCCTCCAATGCATTGGGTAAAGATTTTATATCTCATGAGATAGACATGGCTGGAATGGTAGGTTATACCGGTTCAGTGAAACAGGACTGAAACGAGGGTTACTCGATTCAGAAAGGGACTTTGTCCACTAAGATAGTCTTGGAAATGAGTCTTGACTAACAAGAAATGATTCTCTATGATTATGTGTGAATGCCACAAAGTTTCATGTTTTAAGTTATGATTATTGTGATTACATTTCACTTCCATGATTTATCCCATGATTATGAAATTATGCTCTATTTTACAGGTTATGATTTCCAAAATGTTATGTTCTTATGAATATGATGTGATTGATATTTCTTTTGTTTACCCTTACTGAGCATTTGAGCTCACCCTTTTATGTTTTCTTTTCCCCAGGATATAAAGAAAGGTTTTAGGTAAAAAAAGGGAAGATCTTTATGGGAGATATTGAAGATCTTTCACCACGATTAGAAGATTACGTTCCGAGTTTCCAAAGACACTAAACTATTACGATCCTTGTGTGTGTGTTTTTGTTATGTACTAAGTATTCCGCAAATGTAATGTAATGTCCATGTACGTCAAGATATGGGTCTCTACAGTTGGTATCAGAGGAAAGGATTAGTCAACCTTTGGAAACTAGGATGCGAAAACGTTAGTGAGATCCCTAGAGATATTTCTAAGGTATGTCTAGGGATGTCTCTAAGGTTAAGTATACGTATAGGTTATAGTCCTAGAATTGCGCTAACGATCTTAGAATTAAACCTAAGATGTTAGATATTGAAGGTAATCCCCCTTTATTATGTTGTTTTCCCTAGCATGATTTTTTCCTCTCACACTATTTTTTTTGGGTTTTAGACAATGGCTGGAACCCGAAGGAACCGTGTTGATCAATGCAATGGACAATGCAATGATTGTACTCCTGAACGAACAAATTTTATGGGAGATGGAGTGCAAAATCTTATTGCTATACTTACACAAGCTATGAATCATTCTGGACTTCCAAATGAGCAGAGAAGGGAACAATCTTCTATTGAGTCCTTCATGAGGCAACGCCCACCTTCTTTCAGTGGGACATCTGATCCACTTGTTGCTGAACAATGGATCAGTACCACTGAAAATATATTTTCAGTTCTTCAATGTTCTGAACATGATAAAGTCATCTTAGCAGTATATCGTTCGGAAGGTGAAGCTGATCAATGGTGGAATCGTATCAAGAATACGAGGCCAAGAGATGAAATTGAGTCCATGGAATGGGACGAGTTCAAGAACTTGTTTTTCAGTAAGTACTTCCCCCGTATTCTTCGAACAAAGATGGAGAAGGAGTTTCTTGAACTAAAGCAAAAGGATGATGAATCTGTTGGTATATACGATGTGAATTTTACAAGACTTGCAAGGTATGCATCTGGCATTATCATCCAACCTGAAAGTAAAGTTGATCGATTTTTTAGTGGCTTAAAACCAAGTCTTCGAAGGGCATTAGCTATAAGAGACTTCGGTAGCTATGAAGAAATTGTGCGTTGTGCTATCAAGGTAGAAATGGAAGTTGGTGTTACATATCCATCTCATGGTTTTGATAAGAAACGAAAGATGGATTTCAAGGAGAAATCTCAGAATAATGGTGAAAAGAAGATGAATGTTTCCTTATGCTCAAAGTGTGGAAAGAAGCATGGAGGAGATTGTCTTAAAGGGACTAGAAAATGTTTTAAGTGTGGAAAAGAAGGTCATCGAGTAGCTGAGTGTTGAAGTAATGGAAAAAGGGTTTCTAATGATGTGAACAAAGAAAACACTGCAGAGAACGCACCACCAACACTTCAATGTTTCAAGTGCAAGGAGATGGGACATTATGCCAATAAATGCCCTAATCCAAGGGTTAGTGATGATCAACATGAGCAACCACTTAAGGCAAAGGACAAAGGGGAGTCACATGCGATCACTATTGGCGATGTTGAATATGACAATGAAGTGGTGGAATGATTAAGTGTTTATGTAATGGGATTCCAAAATAGTGTTGTATATAGTATCGTGGAATATTGGATTATTTAAGTATTGGTCTATTGTGGTTTTCAATAATTTTATGGTATCAGTAACCATGGAAAGTGATTGAGATATTTTTGGAAAAAGAATGATATGCGCATAATGAAGGGAAAACGAGAAAATTAAATATTTGACAGTATTCATGAGCTCATGATTGATATAAGGACTAAGTGATATCATGGTTTGAGTATATAGAATGCTGAGGATTTTGGTATGTGGAAAGTGTTAACTTTTTACTGCATTCATTTTTTCACTAAGGTATTCAAGAGAATACACGATTAAGGACTTTGAATGTTTGGAATGTGACCAACAAGACATATCTTATGATATGTGGGGATCAATGACAGTATTAAATCTCTGGTTATCGTTGTCACTATATTATGAGAGTGGACTGCAGTATTATATATAAGCCTAAAGATTAGACTGGATTATGTTGGACATAAGTTAGTATTGTTTAAGGATAGAAGATTTTCGATATTTGATGGGATGTTATAGTAACGTAGTTTTAGAAAAAGGACAACCTGCAGGACGGGCGACAGCCCATCGCTTCGGACAAGGCTGTAGGAATCGAACCCACAACCGAAGTGCGACTGGCCTTTATCGCCTACCACTGACCTACATGAAGTCCCTGTTTAGTAGAAGCTAGTTTTAAGCAGTATGATATATGAAGTATAAGTCCATTTTAGGAACCATATATGATTAATCTCACTATAGAATGACTTATGTATATTTAATAACTTTTGCTTACCTTTTGTTTGAGACAGATGGAATGGCCCGTCATTCTATCACATGATCTGCTAACACTTCACGAATAACAAATTCAACTTCATTTATTTAAGAGATGAAGTGGAAATTGTTCAAGGCACGAACAACAGTGATATTGTACCAAAATAAAGTAAGTATTTATTCTAATTCAAATTTTCAACTTTAGGGAAATGATCTTGAAAACCAAAAATGTTGTCCTAATGATCTTATACCTGATTAATCAGATGGTACCTTAGATCGTCACAAATTTATGGATTTGTGAATACTGGATTTTCCATAGCCATGTTCTCTACCACTCTCCATCAGAACATGATGGTTAGATTTCTCTTCCATATCCATATTTTTACCTATGTGGAAACCCAGTGATTAGTTTATTTGGGTAATCATTACATTTCATACTTTAGTTTTTAAATCCAAGTTTTGGTATTCCTTTTTACGATGTGGGTTTCTATCAAAGAAACTTTCGAATAGTAAACCATTTATAAACCCGACGAATTTCGAGGGCGAAATTCATTTTAAGGGGGGTAGAATGTAACAGCCCGAGATTTTATGAAAAATATTCTTTTTATTTCACTAATGTCTTGTGTTGTACGCTACACCAAAAGGAGCTTGCACAACACGCATCCTTGACTTTCCTTGCATTACACGCAATCGCAACCTTCCTCGATAGTGTGTGTAGTACGTAATACTGAGTTTCACGAAACAATGATATGATATTAAAATATTATTAAAACTAGCCGTTATGAATAGTAATAACCACTTTTTAGATTTTAGAAATTTTAGCTCTCAAAATGGACTTCATTTTTGGATTCGGAGTATCGAATTTAGCCTAAGGTGAAATTTTGGTACTTTTCGGATAACTTTCATATTCTGATGAATAGTGAAAATTACTAAATTATAATTAAAAACAACTTTTTTAATCGAAATAATTAATAGTGATAAATTATTAATTTGAGTGGTTTTAAAGTATTTTTAGAATATATTTTTACAATTTAATACAATGTTGGTCATTGGTTGTAATTTCACATTTAAACCAGACATAATCAAGTGTCAATATTTAAATAGATATTGTTTCTTAAAAACACGCTATTTGTTTTAACAGTGGGATTTAATTATAAAATTAATTAATGCAACTTTTATGATATGAATTTGGTAAAATAGACTTCATTTTTGAATTCGGAATATGAAATATAGCTTAGGATGAAATTTTGGCATTGTTCTGAAAAACATCAATTTTTGATGAATAGTGAAACTACTAAGTGGTAGTTAAAAACTGAATTTTTCGTAAAACTTAATTTTACCGCTTCTGTGAATGGAATTTCAAAAATCCGAGAGACACGGTTGATGTCAGTAAGTAAAATTTGGTTCAATGAGATGAAAATAATTTTTGGTGAATAGTAACTTTTTACTTTTATTTACCACGGTTAAAAGTAAATAGGGTAATTAAGGGTAAGAATGATATTAATATTACCCTAACACATGTAATAATTCTATTGGACAAGTGTATCGCGACCAAAAACAACCTTAAGTGTAAAATATTATCATTTAGGCCCACTTGGATTAGATTAGGACATTTATTATTATTTAATTCAAAGAAGAGTTAAAAGAGTTAAAATCAAAGTTTATTTACTAAAACATTTTTAATATAGGGTTATACATGAGATAAATTCGATTGTAAATATTCATTAGAAAGCTAAAGAGATTTCCCACATAATGGTATTTTATTTGTAATTTGTAGACATCAAATAAGTTATTGTATTTATGACACGAAGATGATGCAGTAATTATATTATTAATCAAATATTGACATAATTTATGTTATAAACACCAAACTAAATATAATTTGAAACTTTTTATGAATTACACTAATTTTATAGGTTACTATGATATATTAGTGTTGATTTAATAAACTTTGTTCGAACATATAATTCTGTTATGACTTTCACAAAAATCATATATCAAATAGTGTCAAAATTGACACAAAATAGTTTTTAAATCAAATATTATATTATTAATTGTTATTTTATTCCTAAAAATCTAAGGTTCGGCCAAATGACTTATATAAGGATATATATATTAATAATAAACAATTTGGGGTTCTTTTGACATGTTATAGTAAGTTTATTAACCATATAGTGAAAGAAAACAAAAAGACACGGTAAAAGTTAAATTATTTAACTTAGAGTTAAATCTAATTGATAAGGTTAAAATAATACCCTAAACTTGTCTAAATCTTATTGGTTGATAGGATTGCGACCCATACCCACTTTAGCTTCGAAATAAGACCCTTTGGAACCATTATAAACCGATTTTTACTTTAATATAAAATAATATTTTGAGATATTCCTAAGGTGCCCCTCTCCTCCCTTATAAAAGGACACCTCCTCCCCCTCCTCCTCACACCAATTTGAGCACTCAAGCTCGGCAAAACCCTGCCAAAATCTCTTCTCCACTTCCCTATCAACATCCTAAAGGTTCTGGTCTTCCTCAAAGACCAATTTTAGTGCCCTAAGAGGAGGTCTCAAAGAGGCGCTTCAAAGAAGAGGTAATTACCGTTACCAATTCTTTCATCTTTATTTCTTCTTCCACTTATTCTTCTTAGGTTGTTTCATTATGAAGTAATAACATAAGTATCACTCATATACTGATATGTTATTATTAAACAACCCTATTTCACCATCTATCCATCCTACGGAAAAAGAAATCACCGCGCGTGCGTACGTACGGAATACCGTCTCCACGCCGTGGTGTAATCTATTTTCCACCACCACCTTACATAGATGGGTATAATGGTGTAAAGAATAACTATAAATAGTTATTACATCATCATATTGATTCTGATATATTGTACAATCCACTCCAATTCAATTCAATATTTATGGAAATGATATCATCGCTCGTGCGTACGTACGGACTACCGTCTCCATGACACGATGAGATTCATTCTCCATGTTAACCATTTAAGAATGATTAAAAAGTATATATAAGAAATAATAATGGAATATATGACATTATAAAGCTACTGGATTTATGTATATATATATATATATGTATGTCATCTACTTACTTCCATTCAAGACAATAAGGAAAGGAAAACAGCGTTCATGCGTACGTACGGACTACCGTCTCCATGAACGGTGTTTTTCATTTCATTTATCTATCTATTATATATATATATACTGAATATATATGATATATAAATCATATTTTATATTCTGGAAGTATGTAAATCATGATATAAGTAATAATAATGTCAAGAACAACAAGTCAGAACACCTACGATAAATGAAGCGATTTTACCCAAAACGCTTCTTTAACAAGGAATTTACAAAAGAACGGGTAATATAATGTCATAAGTGAACCATATATGATATAATAACAATGAATATGATTCTGTAATAAGTCAATGACATTATTTAAATCATTATACAGGAGGTTCGGACACTTACGAAGCAAATCGGACCTAAGGTAAGGGAAAATATCACAATCTCATTTTTATCTGAGATTGTTTATAATTTAGTATTTACTGGGGTGTATTTTATCATCCACATCCATGTTCCCTCAATAGGTAATATTGTTTCTATCCACTTTCAATGGTTTAAATCCAATTTTACCCTTCGGTGAGTTTTTAGTAAAGAATATGAAAGGAATCTTTTGTCGTTTTTCCGTACGAGGTACTTTTTAACTTTTCCGACAAAAGTACGAAGAATGTTTTTTTTAAATTATACGGAATGAATGGATTTTTAAAACATTATTTCCAAGAAGATTCCTTTACAAGTTTTCAAGTTTATTTTTAATCAACATCCTATATTTTAAAGTTGTATGACATGTTATGAAAGGAAAAAACGTTTTTGAAGAAGAAAGGATATTTTCCTCAAGAATGGAGTTCAAGTGTTTTATCAAAATTATTTTCCATCTAAGATAATAAAGGGTTCTATTTTTATCCCTATTATTACATTGATTTGATCATGTTGTGATGGAATTATTTTTATGAATTCGTTTATCTTATATGAATTTATTTATGATATCATGATGTTTCAAGAATCCCATTTTTGTTACATGTGTTATGCGCTGATGTATGATTTATGATTTTGTGGCACACATAAGAAAGGATTCATTATAAGATGGGTGGGACCTATATCTCCCTCCAATGCATTGGGTAAAGATTTTATATCTCATGAGATAGACATGGCTGGAATGGTAGGTTATACCGGTTCAGTGAAACAAGACTGAAACGAGGGTTACTCGATTCAAAAAGGGACTTTGTCCACTAAGATAGTCTTGGCAATGAGTATTGACTAACAAGAAATGATTCTCTATGATTATGTGTGAATGCCACAATGTTTCATGTTTTAAGTTATGATTATTGTGATACATTTCACTTCCATGATTTATCCCATGATTATGAAATTATGCTCTCTTTTGCAGGTTATGATTTCCAAAATGTTATGTTCTTATGAATATGATGTGATTGATATTTCTTTTGTTTACCCTTACTAAGCATTTGAGCTCACCATTTTATGTTTTCTTTTCCCCAGGATATAAAGAAATGTTTTAGGTAAAAAAAAGGGAAGATCTTTATGGGAGATATTGAATATCTTTCACCACGATTAGAAGATTACGTTCCGAGTTTCCAAAGACACTAAACTATTACGATCCTTGTGTGTGTGTGTTTGTTATGTACTAAGTATTCCGCAAATGTAATGTAATGTCCATGTACGTCAAGATACGGGTCTCTACAATACATACCAGGGAACGAGTGCTAGTGGGTGCCTCTTCATTGAGTGAATCCCAAGAAATCATCATATTCCCTTCTCATGCATTGATCCCCCATCGTCATCCTTATGCAAACCTCCACCATAGGGCAACACATGTAGCGATGGTCTACAACATGATAATCCCAATACATCATCACATCCCTCGATGTTAGACATCCACATCCTAAGGCATCATCACATTCCTTCCTCTTATATTAGACTGTTGTTATAAGTCAAGAACATCCTTCCTCCAAAGGATAACATAAGTCACAATGGTCCACAACATGGCTTTCCCTAGGCTTCATCATGTTCATGCACCATGCATTGGACCCTCATCGTAAATCAAGGACATCTCTCCACCAAATAATAACGCATGTTGATGGTCTACATGTCCTAAATCCAAGAACAAAACCACAAGATATACATCGTATGGAAAGATATATATATATATATATATATATGAATTAATAATCATATCATCATCAGTAATGTTTTACATCATATAAACATAATCAAACGAAAATGTGAATAAAAATCTATAAATACTCATGGAATCAAATTTAATACAGTGTTTTTGGGACTACATTCATACCCAAATGCATTCACTAACTTGAATGGTAATTAGACATCTCTTTGAACCATTATATTAATGAAAATCATATGTAAACGATCCCAAAAGTTAAATAAATTCCTACCTCAATAGTTTGGGAAAACCTTCCATAGTTTTTCCTCACATCAGAGTGGCACGTCAAAGTCTCAAGATTTCATAATTCTGATGCATGAGATTTAGTAGAGGTTTTTATATAATCATAATATTTTTTTAATTCAAAACAGGTAAAACATCGCATGTGATAAATCTTTCTAGAGTAATTCTCAATCTATCCTTCAATTTATTTCACATTTTTTATAATTTTTAATCATTACCTTTCAATTTTAAAACATCACAATAAATGATAAATATTTTTTCACTTGTGTTAATTTTAAATTACATTTTTATCATTTTTTTAAAACATCGCAAAAAATGAAAAACATTTTTCACCTCTGTAGATTAATTAAATTATCATTTTTAGGATTTTTAAAAAACATATATGATGATAATTATTTTCAATAATCATAATTTCTCAATTTCATTAAATTTATTATTAAACAATCCATTATACATTTATTGAAATAATTCAATGTCTTATCCTCTAAATAATTTTGATAAATTATTAAAAAGAATTGAAATTATCATTTAATGATTTTGTCATTATCCATTGATAAATTTTGTTAAAAAAACTTAATAATTTATTTCCAATTTATCTTTCGATAAAATACATACAAAAATATCCTTTGATAATTTATAATTAATTATTATTTGATTTTTTTGAGATAATTGAAATTAACTTTTCAAATTTATTTAAAGTCATAATTTTGTTACTTTTTTATTATTAATCACCCCAATTTTTAATTGCACATGAAATAAAGAAGAAAAAAGGACAAAAATAATAAAAAGAAAACAAAATAGGTGAAGAACAAGGTGTGTTACGTATACCATAAGGGAGAAAGTAGAAGAATCGCCAGCCATTGGAATTGTCTTAAGGTTTGCTGAAGGTACATCTTCCATCTCAATGGTGTTATTTGAATTAGTATAGAACACCACTTATTTATATGATTTCAAAAAACATGTTCCTCATTTAACAGATTTATTACCCGATTTTCAATCTGTTTTTCAACAAATAAATTTAATCCAATTTATTAGTTTATCATAAGGTAAACATTTCCATCAATTTTGGGTCACAACGTGTGAAGAGTTAATGATTAAAAACATTCTTAGTGCGTTAATAGTGGTCATCCATAGGTTGAAGGTGGATGAATAGTGTGTCAATCCTTAAATTAAATCAATAAATTAAATTATTTAATTTAATTATAAAAATATGGTTGTTTTAAAAGGAAATCTAATAGATCACCCATTACGTATAAAAAATTATACACTATCTAGGGTAAAAACCCCATTCAGGAGACAATATCATGTCAAAAGTTTTGTGCGACGTGTCGTTTGTGAGATATAAAATTATCTCCAATAATTTAATATATTAAAAATTTTATTTAAACTTTAAATTGAGATAGGGGAACCCAGATGACTACTGACATCGAATGGTACATAGCTTCAAGGTCGAACACTCTATTACCGACCGAACTATGATCTCTGTTTTATCATACGACGCACCATTTGGAAGATAATAACTTTTTTTTAATAATTTTGTTGAACGTAAAAATAAAATTTTTAATATTTTTATTTTGTTAGGGATGAGGCTTTTCAAACCTCAGAACTCATTTATACTAGGTTTTTAACTTAGAAAATAAGTAATTAAATATTCTAAAGTATTAATTGGGCATTTTACCCATCCGTGGTGCGTTTAACAAAAAACCCAACATTCATTTGATAAATCAATTTTTTCAAATTAATAATTAATCATAAGAGGGATTTTTTATTATTGTAAAAATTAGGTTGTTTCAATTATCCCCCTATAACAACATCCCATCCTTGATAAGTATTTCTAGATGTATTTATCATACAACTCGCATCATTAATATTGATGATCAAACACACGTTCTCCGGTCTCATACAAAATCTGTCATTGTTTTCACTAAATTTAGAATAGTGTTTTCAGGTTTACTCTTATTGCCTCCTCACATCAAAATATGTTCCACACCGATGCTCTTCACAATATGCATCAAAACCCCAACCCAACATCCTCTCAATTTGTGACATGCATAGGGTCAGGTATGCACCTCTAAAGCTGTAACACATAGAACATGTCGTACATACATCAATAGTGAGAAGCAAGGCCTAGATGATATTTCAGTACCCTTATACACTATGAAAGTCCTTTATTATGCTCTTAACAAGGATATACTAACCACCAACCTCTAATATACTATTTTCTCTAGTCATCTTTCGATGTAGTATTAGTGAAAAGGTATGTTAGAGTATCAAAACTCTACTAGTAAATAAAGTCTAGACATGGATAATAGATATAAGTAATTCAATAGTAGTAAAAAAGGAATAAGTTTTATGGTACATTCTCTAGTTCATACCTCATATAGTAACAAGGTCATTATCACCATCACTTAGTGCAAGGTCCATTGCATAGATGTTTTCTTCCTTAACTCTATGATCATATCCTCGATTTTCCTAAGTCATCATCACCTAGGAAGTTTGTATCAACTGTTGGTTTTCTCTACTCCAAGTATTTCCTAACATCTTAGAACTCTAGGATACATTGAGAAAAAATGTTGAAGATGCATAGCCTTGCCACATCAGTGGAATTCCACTATTGGATTCCTATAAGTGATGTTATAGTGACCATATTTCCCACAATTATAGAACCACTTTTGAAGAATATCTATTCTGACATATTTTTCTATTACTCTGCTACACCTATTCTTCCTTTATCTTCTAACTATCTTAAGGAACTCTTATATTAGTTTGAGAAACTCATTCACTGGCCCTTTGTGAGTCAAAAGTAATCCTGTTATTTTATTCTCCTCTAGATCCTTCTTAATGGTCAAGGTCTTGCGAAGCTCCTGAGAGTATTTCATCAGGTGAAATTCCCTATCCATGTATCTATGATCTGGTAATAGACCTATATCAAACATATGAGCTTTTATTTCTTCATTCCATGATAAAAAAGTTTAAAATCAAACAACTCCATAAAATGGGTAGAATAAGTAGAGAATGTCATGACACCCTATTGTAACTCCATGAACTTATAAGCATGGTCAAACTTTATCATATCAGGGAAGTATTGTTCCCAAAACAACTCCTTAGAGTTCATCCATGTAAGACATTCTCATCTCCTAGCCTGATTCATTGTAGTCCACCATCTCCTAAAAGGTCATTGGGACATAAAATTTTCCAGGATCACTCGAACTTCCTTAAGGGTCTAGAATAGCTCAAAAATTCTCTCGATAGAGTCTAGCTAATCCTTTATAACATGTGGTCCACCAATAACATAGAATATCAATGTATTTTAAAGCTATAAATCCCGAACAAGATTGGCCATGGTTATTTGTGTGTCTCCTCCTTAGATATTCACACTCCAAACTATTCATGGTTGAACAGGCACTAACCCATGTTTCTATACATTCATGTTAGTCACAGTAATTTAAAATAGAATGCTATATTCAAAAAAATAATTACAATATAGATTCATAACATGAAAACACAGATACGTCATACATAAAAACTATCCTGAACAGATAGCACAAATCATGGCATTTAATTAATGAACTACTATGCAGAATAACTATAGGTATATATATGGCATGTGAAGATAAGTGACTATTGATGATTCATGAACATTCTATAAATCATATAAATAACATATAATATCATGTGTGTCACCCATGGTGAATCAATAATAACAACAAAACATAACTTCTCCACATTATGGAAACTTGGAGGTCTACTATTTAATGTCGGCCAAACAATGTCATAGTTCCCCTTACCAAGTCCATTTTTACAATCTCCTGTCCAACCTATCCCAACCCCGCATAATTGAAGAAACAAGTTAGTGAGAATTGGCCTCTAATAAAAAAAATTAAAATCCTAACATGAATCACTGTGTCCAATCCAGAATGCTACATGACCTCATGTGTGCCTTCCCGTACTGAAGAGGCTACCAACTATCAATGAGAGTCTCTAGTGAATTTTTTGGGAGACTATACTCTCTCTATCAATCCATAGGATCTATGATTAACAACAATAATATAAAGAATCTATGTAAAATTAGTAAATATAAATATGGTATGCATACAATGTAACAACTGTCAAAGTGGGAAGCAAACCCAAGTAAGTAGAACACATCTCTATAAAGTAAACAAATAATCAACCATGGAGTGCTCTGGTGCTTGTATATGTCTACTTCATCTTCTTGCTCCACCGCTCAACCACATGCAATAAGGTTTTTTCCCTTCATCGAATCTATAGACACGAAATCTACAATTGAACCGAAATTCTCAAGTAGGTGTGAGTATAAGACTCTGTAGGAAACCATCAGTTCTTTCTCAACCTAATGTGATCAAAATACATGTGTATGCAATAATAAATAATGTGATGTACATGAAAAAACCAAAACCGAGAGGTTTTTCACTAACCCCGCTGCCACAATCCATGTTCATACCTACATTAGATCTATGCTGGAATGGATAACCATGGTATCAAATGAATCAATAATTTCCAATTAGTCTCAGGAATCATATTTTTTAGAGTCTTCAGGAAGAAATATAAATTCTCTACCAGAATTAATGTTTCTCTATATGTGAAATGGAAATGAATTCTAATCATCTTCCATTAATCATCGAGTTGACGTACTAAAGACCCAGAGCTAGTCATGTCCCTTAGTCATCAAAGCTCACCATCAAGAAGACATACTAGGGAATGAGTGCTAGTTAGTCCCCTCTTCATTGAGTGTATCCCAAGGAATCATCATATGCCGTTATAATGCATTGAACCCTCATTGTTGATCATGTTCATCCCTCCTCAAAAGGGTTACACATGTCGTGATGGCCCGCTACATGATACTCCCAAAACAACATCATATCCCTCATTTTAAAACATGCATATCCCAATGCCTCATTGTGTGACTTCCTCATGTTTTGGACCATTTTCATCATCCATTCATATCCATCCTCCAAATAATAACACGAGTTAAAATAGTCCACTACATGGCTTCCACTAGACATCATCATGTGCCTACCATATGAATTGGACCCTCATCATCAATCATGTTCATCCCTCATCCAAATGATAACATAAGTTGATGGTCAACATGTCCTGACTTCAGAATAAAATCCCAAGGTATACACAGAATAGTGGGATCTATATGAATGAATAATCACATTACCAAGAGTAAATAATCACACTAAGTATGTATAATAAAAAAACATTTTGAGGAAAAAGCTACAAATACTCATGGAATCATGTGTAATACAAATTTTCTGAGACTACACACATACCCACATGTATTATCTAGCATGGTCATTAAACATGTATTCACATAATCATATTAATGAAAATCATTTGTAAATGATCCCAAAATGTTAAGAAAATTCTTAACTCAATAGTTTTGGAAAACTACTCAAATGTTTTCCTAATATTCGAGTAGCACGTCAATGTCTCAAGCTTTTAGTAAGTCGGTTCTTGAGTTTTAACAGAGGTTTTTCTAGAATCAAATAAAAATTAATTCAAATGTGATAAAACATCACATATTATAATTCATTCTTAATTATTTCTCAATTTATCCTTAAATTTATCACACATGCCTGTAATTTTTACTTATCACTATTCCCTTCAAAAACATCACAAAAAATAATAAACATTTTTTTTCTATTGTGTTGATAATATTAAATTATAATTTTTTTAATTTTTTAATACATATGAGATGATAATTAGCTTCAATAATATTAATATCAAAATTTCGTAAATTTTTTCATTGGAAAATCCTTTATAAATTGCTCAAAATAAATCAATGTTTTATCCTCTTAATAATTTTGATAAAGTATTATCAAACATTTCAATTATTAATTAATGGTTTTATGATTACACATTTATAATTTTTTTTAAAAAATGTTTGATATTTTATTTCCAAATTATCATTTGATAAAATACACAAATAAATCCCTTTGATAATTTATAAATCATTTTCACTGGATTGTTTTTAGTTAATTGCAATTAAATTTTCAAATTTATTAAACCTCATTTATTTTTTTATTATTATTCACCAAATCATTTTGTGAATGAATTAAAGATCAAAAAAAGAAAATAAAATAAGAAAATGAGAATGAAACTTGGGAAGAACATGCGGTGTTGTGCATACCTTATAGGAGGATGTATAAAAATTAGCCGCCATTGGAATTGGATCAAGGTTCACTAAAATTACATCTTCCATATCAATGGTGTGATTATAAAGAGTATAGAACACATGGTATTTATAGAGTTTCAAAAATGTGTTCCTCATTTTCAGGATTTATTACCTAATTTTCAATCTGTTTTTCATCAAATAAATTCATACATTGTTATTAGTATATCAGTTGGAAAACATTTCCATCAATTTTTGGAAAACCCATGTGATATATGAAAGTTTTAAAAAAATTATTGTATGATAATGGTGTCCTTTTATATGTTTAGAGGTGGATGAACACTGTTTCCAGTATTTAATTAAATTAATAAATTAGTTTATTTTATTTAATTATTAAAACATTGTTGTTTTAATGGAAAAAATAACTGAATTATAATTATGAATAAAATATTATACACTACTTGGGGTAAACCCTCTATTATAGACATAATAGAGGTGTCTAATGTTGTGTGAAAAATTCCATTTTTGAGATATAAAATTATCTCCAATAATTAAATTTACTAAACATTTTATTTAAATAATTACTTGTGAGGGGGGGCATCAAAACGTCTTCTTCCATTGAGTGTTACACCCATCCTTGGGTAAACACCTTCTTTAGGACCCAACTGTGATCTTAGTTTTATCATACAATATACCATTTGAAGGATAACAAGTTATTTATTATAAATTAACAACACATTACAATAAAATATTTATTATTTTTATTTTTTCTTTATCGAGGATTTTCAGACCTCAAAACTTATACTTACTAAGTGATTAACTCAAAAAATATTTAATTTAATATTATAAATTATTAATTGGGCATTTTACCCTTCTGTTATGTGTGTAATAAAAATAACATATTTTCACTGAAAAATCATTTTGGCCACATAATAATTTATTTAAGAGGGCATTATGATTATTGTAAAAATCTAGATGTTACAGTGTTTTTTACTCCAAATATATAGATCTGGTTTTTACCAAATTCGGTATAATAGTATGAATCATTTCTCACTTTGTTTTGGACAAAATAACACATATATTAATATAACTATTATAAATTGGAATGTAATTTGTTTAGATATTGAAGCTAGTACTAGTATAGGTTATTTTAGTGTCACAACCTATACCAAACTAACAAGAATCAATCCATGACAAGTTCTTAACATGAATTTCCATTCATAGATTTGACTTATACGTTAGGGGTGAGAATTGTTCATTATAGAATATTTTCATGGGCAATGGATTTGGAATATCACTATCCATACTAATCCAAATATAACTTTAATGAAGATATTAATTTTTCTTAACAAAAAAATCACTATATATATATATATATTTGGCTGCTATGAAGGAAGATTACATTTTTTATAAATTTCATCAATACCTAAAATATGAATTCTGCGCATTACTATGTATCCTATATTATTGTAATAAAGACACATATAGTTCTTTTTTAGGATGTATCCTTTACAGATAAAACTAACATATAGGTGGTGGCATTAATCAATTGAATCATATATCAGTTTTCTACAAAAGACATCTACACATATTAATCATTCATGTATGGGGAAAGAGGCTTTGGAGAGTAAAAAATAGTGAGATGTTTTGAATCATACAGGATGGAATTTCACCTAAGAGTATAATTTCACACTCTAGTGATGGTAATTGAGTATTTTAATGTCATATATTATTTATGTTTTAATATCATATAACATTATGCTACTAAAACTTCTGCCACATAGTTTGATATATTTTTTTGTGTGGATATTGGTACTATGTAATTTAATTTCTTCCACATGGAATTGACTGATCATATGGGAATTATGAGATGTATTTCATTAGAAACTATTCATTTATAGGTGTTCCAAGGTCTATCACTCCATTTTGACAAAAGATTTGTCCAAATTTTAGTGAACCATGTGTATGGAATAAGTTCATTTTCACTGTAGTTCATGTTTTTCTATTTCCATATAATGTATCATTGGGGAATTTAGATCCATAGAAAATTTCTATAATATGGTTGACTAGAGGAAAACAGTTAATGTGGAATTATAATTCTACTATGTTTTGATTAATCTCCACGTTGTATATAGTACAGAACCACTTCTCAGTGAGACACTCTAACTCATCAATTCTCATTTGTTATTTTTTCTTAAAAATAAAAAAATAGAAATTCATAGTAATATTAATTAAAAATACATGGGTATAAATTATTAATTATAATATACATGATAATGCAATGTTTCCTGGGTATCATTTTGAGTTTTTTTATGGAAAGAATATAATGAATCAATTTTTTTCTAGAAAATATTTCATGTCAATATTGATCAACTTCTATATTATATTGGATATGGTATTTTCAAATTCCACTATTAGTATATTTATAGCTATGTTTTAGTAAAACTTATTGGGGAACACGATTCTATAAAGTTGATACAATATTTTAATTTATTAATATAAGTATTTGGTTCCATTAACTATCAATAGTGTATGACAGGCTCTATTGTATTCTCAAAACTAATTAAATATTTTTTTCCTATGTCTTTTTAGCATATATCCTAGACTATTATTCAGTATACATTAGTATTAATAAGGATATAATTTAACAACCTTAGTTTTTTAAGTGGATATGATCCGATGACATATATTCCCTTTAGATAAAATAAAAATGCATATTTTGATGTATGAAATATTATGGGGTTGATGAATGAAGATGAAATATTTTTAATAAGAATGTGATATCATTGTAAAATCTATATAATCACGTTTCTTAGATTTATAGGATTATCCTTCCCTCATGATCTGACTGAAAATCATAGTCCCTAGATGATGAGCATTTAATTCACCACATTAGACAACCATCATGACATCGACTATTTCTACTACATTGATTCATTGAATGGGAACTCTAACAATGCATTATTTATAGGGGATGTTTATGAAATTTGAATTTTATAGAAAATTATTGCGACTATACATATTCAGATTTTCTTTTTTTATCTCTATTTTTTGGTACAATACCAATATAAAGGTTTTAAAAAACATGGGATATCAACTCATTCACAAAATCGTCATATTTTGGGGTGGAATTGGACACTTCTATCTCTGTCATGTTGTCCTTAATAAATAGTGACAATTTCTTATCATGTTAATTGCTCATGACTATATATTACTGGTTTGGATCTTCCATAACTCATACTACATGAACCAATGAATCTTCTAGGGAGTTCTACATCTACGAGAAATAATTCAGTTTGGGATTTAATTTGAATTATTTCATCAACCCTCATAGATAGTCATTGTGGTGGACAATATCAACCTTTTTTGATGTCATATTCATTGATGATATTCTTCATTTTCTACTCTAAACCTCCATTATATTTATGGTGGGACACTATAATTTCTAATTCTAATTCCAAGATGATAAATAGGGAATAGTGTTCTTCCACACTATGGGTGAAACATTCTGATAACAATAAGTAATAAGGAATAAACATCAATTAATAGAGAAAAGGATGATTCACAAACTGGTTTTATTGAGTTTGGGGACATCCATTATTTTTCCTATTAAGATTATTAAAGAAAAATCTATGTAAAACTCCCTTGTATAGAGGATATCTTGACATAGAACAAATATTTATCTAGAATCATATCAACCAATTATGAGTTTTCCATAAAAGGATGTTTTCAAAGAAAATAATCTATTTCTGTCATCTTTAATAAATTTTTTATGACTTTAATGTAAAAATTTCACAAGATGACTTCCCAAATTTCCAAACATCAGATTATCATGTGATATTAGAGGTTATATTTTAGACGGACATTAAAATGTACTATGTGTTCCTTCCACTGTTATATTTATTGCCACAATTTCTAGATCATGAATATTTGAATGGGGAAAACTTATCAGTATCTTTATATCGATTCTTTGTACAAATTATTATTCCACATAGATGATATATATTATTTTTATATCTTTTATAACAATTTTTTCAATAAAAGGAAAAATTAATTTCTCTAAGACTATCACATACAAAATGAGTGTATTTCTATCAAACAGTGGGGTCTGTACTACATGTATTCAAAAACATGTCATGAAACATTAAAAATATTCTTAAAAACTTTTATTCCTATAACTCTTTATTCAATTATCCATTAACAAATGATGGGTAAGCACTTTCCTATAGGAAAAAATATGATTCCTATTATGTAAGTGAGTAATATATAATGATCTATCAACACATTGTGCTTTTGAGGGGGATTTATGTTATGAATATCCTTGGTTTTCACTTAATTTAATTCATTATCATGATGACACACTATGATTTCAATATTCTAATCAAATTCAAACTTGAATAAATATCTCATGTGGTTAATATTTAGATTCTTATACCATAACATATTGAAAAATTCTCGAGATCAGTACGATAATCACAAGCATTTTTGGATTCGGCTATTAGACTATGAAAAAACATTGAAATTTCATTCATTAGAGGGGTTTGAAAATATGGTAATTTTTATGTTGATATCTGTTACTAGTGATCATTAATCTCAAAATTATTACTCAAAAACAATATATTTCTTAGGGTTCCTTCGAATAAGATTCATTTTCATTATCATGAACCATTCATAATTAGTTGTTCATAGAATATCTATCTATAAATAATTTGTCTTGGGATTCATAATTTTCACTGTATATCACTTTTGTAATTAGTAATGGAAAATAATCAATAGAATAATTCTGATTGATATCCATGGATTAAATGAAAATTATATTTCACTTATTCATCCTTTTGATGATGATATTTTTTGTAACCCATTTTCGAAATTGAACCCCCCCAAATTATAATTCCATTGATATGATTATCATCCTCACCATCAACATTTGAAGCACTAGTTAGATTCATTCCCTAAAAAATCATCTTGTAAACATTTGGAACCTCTGGAAAACACATGAGTTGTGAGGACATATTCAGATCACATCCAGAAGTGTCTCTATAGTTACTACCAAATAATTTTTTTTAGAAAAGAGTTATAAAAATCATGTTCATTGAAATATGTAAATATAATATAGAATTTTGGTGATGGATTCTCTTTTATATGCTAGTTTATTTTCATGATCTTATAAATATTGGTGAAAAAAATATTTTTAAATTATGGGTATGAATCTCTAATATACTCTTCTTCAAAATTGAATATATAAATCAGAAGTTAAATGGATTAAAAAGGATCATTATTAAGGCTACATGATAATTTTTGGTGAAATTTGTTCCCAATAGTGGTAGAGGATACATCCATATTTTCTAATTATCACTGTATACAATAGGCATTATCTATGTGATTCTTTGTTTATAAGGACTAATCCTTAAACATTACTTAATCTTGAGTAAAGTCAATAATTTGACTTTATTTTACATTGAGGATCATTTCCTGATTAGATATTTAGAGAATTAGTCCATATCTTATACAAAACAGCTCAACTATTAAAATGTATACACTTCTACTCACTATCCATTTAATTCATAAAACAAAATAAACATTTAAAAAGGAAACATGGTTTTGTTTCATTTTTAAAATTCATAACTTTTACATGATCCCATACATGACTCTATATTTATTTAAATACTTTGAATGAAATTTCAAATCCTAGTATGAGTATAAAAATCTATGTAACGGATACAAAATGAAGGAAAACTATTAGGCTTGTGAAAACAAGTAAACTATGAATACTTTATCATAAAGTAATACTTTTCAACTTTAAGTAGTAGTATATACAATTCACTGAATATATTCTAATATCATAATTATTATTGAAAAAATATTACCATAAAACCATAGAAATATCATATAACATATACAGTATATTTTAGAAAAATCATACTTAAATTGAATAAACACACGGTCAACCTCTACACATATCACTAAATGGAATAACCACACAACCGACTTCCATGGCCAAGACATTGGAGGTTATAATGTTACCACTCATACTTAGTATTTCACAGAACCACCAATATTTGGTTTTTCACATAACCAACCATCATAGTTTTATCACGTAACCACCCATAAAATGTACAACTACCGTTATATAATTATAACCCATAAAAGATTTCAATTATCAACATTTCACTGAAAAAAATTGATTTGAAATTACAATAAATCATTTCATGATATTGAAATATTCAATACAAATTGAAAACAATTTTTAATACAAAATCACCCAAAAAGGGGAATATTGGATTTCTTTTCATTTTAAAAAAACATAGAATTATAGTGGAACCCAAAAATTAAATAACAGTTACGAAGGAGAGGAAGTCATTGTCACCGGATAAGTTAAAAATAATCCTTCTTATATTTTGTATAGAAATTAAAAATATTCATATAAGAAGAATCTTTTTCAAATAATTTTAATGAATTAAAAGTCAAATTGATATATCAAACACCATATAAAATAAGGTGGTTTATAACATCGACATATGCTTTAATGAAAGGATATTGAGATGAAGTCCCTTACCTTGAGGTCGATTCGTCATGTATGTTCCTTTTTATTAGTGAATAATAATATTATGTTAGTTTTTACATGCTTGAAAATCATTTTCATGTTTATTATTACCTTTATTTCAATAATTTATAATTTTATAACAATTACTTAATTATTTATGTTCATGTTGTATGTTTTGTTGATATTCGGTACATGAGTCGAAAATAAACATGGTTTCATGTCTCTAGTCCATATGGTAATATAATATTCATCTCAAGAATAATATTCATTATATAATTATCATTTTTATAAATAAATTTTATTTTTAAATCAAACCATTATGTATTGTTATGAAAAATGAACAATGTTATATTCATTGATACAGTAAGTCGTACGTACAAATTCATAATGTTTCCCATTTTTCATCAATCATTATTGAAATAAGGTAAGAACTATTTTACCATTATCTAATTATAATATAATCATTAAAATCATATTAATCTTTTAAATATAATTATATATATCATACAATTCATGTAATGAATAAAAATGAGTCCATATCTTTGTGGATGTGATAGTTCACACAAACCAATGAACGACAATATCATTTTTATGCACATAAAAAAAATTAATATATTATTATAATATAATGATAACATTTCATGAAAATAAAATATGAAAATTAATCCCATCTTCATAACCACTCATGAGAGATGGTTATGTAAAATTAATTAGATCATGTCATGGAGGTGATAGTTCACATGTATGATTTAATGATTAATTGCTATCTAATTTAATGTAAGTGGATATATGTTTAGGTGATGATATTACCATAATAACATATCCTTTTATTTTGGATACTGAATTTTTTATTTCATCTTGGAAGAATAAGTTTTTATGGATGTTTAAGAAGAAATAAAACAGAAAAACATAAATAAAACTATTACCATTCTTTCGGATGAGCACCTTTCATAACATATTAACACCTCTAAAAATGGTGTTATACATAACCTAAGGCTTCATGAATGTGGGGAGAGATACTAGGAATGGTTTGGGATATTCATTTCTGAACCAATTTTTTTTCTATATGTGAGTAATATAGAGGAATGAGTGTCTTTTTATAAGAGATGGGAGGGGCACCCTAGGAATTATTAAAAGTATTAAATTAATAAAAATTTAATTTCAATTATAAATGGGTAGAAACTCATTTAATTAAAATATAGGTTGATAATTTATCTAAATATAATCATCTGATGAGATTCATATAAGTTTTTTAATAATTATCATTCATTATCTTTTTGTTTTGACCTTTTTAACTCTTACCATTTTATAATTTAATTTACATTTTGTGAGTTAAAATAATTACCAAATCAAGCCAAAAGACCAATTAATTAGTCATTAATGGAATTTTTGGAATTATGTAAACTTTTTGGTTGAATCTTGGGTTTTTATAAATTTTATATCATTTAATTATATATTATATATTTTAAGTTATGAATTATGTCAATTTTGACCGTATTCATTTCTTGAATATTTAAAAAAAAATCATAAAAACTTGATTCCATAGAAAAAAATACATTAACTCATCTATAACATGTCAAAGTATTTCATAAAATTCGTGTGTGGCATAAAATATTTTTGATTGTATATATATTAATATTATTAATATCATTTATTTGATTCTTTTGTTAATAAACCTATTATTACATCATTTTTGTGTCACAATTTAATTTAATAATTTATTTTCAATAAAATATAACAAAATAACCATGATGTAGGTGATATTTTTAGATTTCAATTTTCTATTCATATTCAAATATATCACATATATTATCTCATGTTGAAATTGTTATAGTTGTGAGATATATTATTATGTCATCTTTCCCTTTACATTAAATAAAATTTTGAAGTATCATAATCACACCCAAGTGGCTTCCAAATGCAACAATTTCAGTCCATGTATTTTATTGGAGAACAATAACTCATACAATATGATTACATCAAGTATTAATGTAGTTTTATAATATTCATAAAATTATTTTAACCTTTAATTACATGATTTACACTTAACCATGGTAATTAATATAATTACTAAAAATAAAATTCATCAAGTCCAAAAATAAAAGGAACTTTTTTAAATAATTTTTAATTTATAATTAAAAATATAGAATCCATATTAACAAATTAAATACACATAATTGTCAGAAATTAATTAAAATCTAATTAGGTTTACCGAATGAGAAAATGGGTTTATAGAGTAAGCCCTTCAAAAGTAGACATTATTTTTCTATTTAATTTTAATTTCAAAAAGAATCCAATGAACTAAAATGGATTAAATTATAAAAACATCAACTTATATTACCTTAAATCCATTTAAATTGATAATCTAACAATACAAATAAATTATATTAAAAGGAATTTTTAATTAAAAATTTAGTGTTTTTCACTATTCATTAAAATATAAATGTAAATAGAACAATACCAATTATTCAACCAAAGTAATTTTGAGGTCCCTATTTCAATTAAAATGATTATTTTTGTCAAATAGAACATATAAAAGTGAATAAAACTAGATTTCAAAAGGTTTCAACTTCAAAAGGTGGTAAAACTACCTTTTAATATTTTTTTAGTATTTTATGATTAAAATTGGATTTATTCTAATTTTAAGCTACTATAATTTATAAGAACAAAGTAAAAATATTTAATAAACATGTTTATACATAATGTATTTAGTTATGTTCATTCCCTATAATAAAAACTTTATGTGTTAACTACTATTTAAAATAATAATATTAATAATATATTATTTTTCATTATGACTCAGTATTGTGTGCAACGTAGGATTTTAGAGAAACTCATTGTTTCATATCGATTACCCAAATAGGCATAGAATCACCTTTAATGTAAAATTACTATCCAATTATTAAATATTATTTGATATGAAAAATTCGCACTATATAATTACCAAGGATTTTACATCCTTCCCTCTTTTGTAAGTTGTGTTCTTATAATTTTATTTTTATATCATATAAGTTGGGGTATTTATCCCCCATTGAATTTTTCAGATTCTCATGTTTCCTCTTACAATATATGTTTTTTACAAATACTTAACCTAAATGATCAACTTATTCTACAACAAATTCTTTCTATGATCAAGAATATGGACTATATATACCAATAAGAAATATTTCCTTCCAACAGAACTACTTCTAGACTCAAAACATCAGATGGATCTAGCATATACATTATTAACATTGAACATTGAAAATATTATATACCTATGATAGAATATAAGGTAAAGACACTTGTTAGGAAACTAATTAAACTAACTCTAGGATTTCATATGTTCTAATGAACCATGGACTCAACTTCCCCTTCTAACAAAAATGCATTACACTTTTCCACAGAGAAACATTGATAAAGTCATGATAAACTACCTTAAATGAATGATCCTTCATTTGGTTACCCATGTAAATTTTCTATCTACTTGGTGTTTTCCTCATGTATCTCTGAATCAACTGAACTTACTCTTCCATTTCCTCTACTAATTCCAGCCCCATCAAATTCCTTTCACCTACTTCATTCCAAAAGATGAAATTCGACACCACTTTCCATATAATTCCTCAAGTGATGCTATTTGTATACTGGAATGAAAACTATTATTATACTAAATCACAACCATTGAATATAGTTGATCCCAACTTCTACGTTAATCCATTAAACATGCACATAGAATATACTCTATCATCTAAATTGTACATTCTGAATACCCATTTGATTGAGGATAAAAATCTATAATACAATTTAATTCAGCACACAATGACTTTTGATGGACTGTCCAAAATATAGAAGTGATCCTAGGACCATGATCAATTAAAATGGATAATGGAACTCTATATAACCTGAATATCTCAAAAATTATAAAACCTATAAAGTTGATATAGTGATAGTGTATCTCCAATAGGAAGAGAATAATCACATTTAGTCAATCGATCAACAATAACCCAAATGGCATTGTTACAATGAGAGGTATTTGGTAATATCACTATGAAATCCAAAGATATATTTTCCCTTTTCCAATCTGGCACTAGAAATGTCTGAAGAATCCACTCCGATAATAGTTTCTCCACATTGGCCTGTTGTCAAATCAAACATCTCTAGGTATATTCAGAAATATCTATTTTCATTCAATCACACCAGTAATAATCTCTAAAGTTAATATACATTTTTTTGATTTCCAGGTGAATTGAAAATGATGAACTATGAGCTTCACATATAAAATATTTCTTTAACTGCAAATCACAAGGCACACAAAATCTCTTTCCAAACCTCAAAACATAATCTTTATCAACATTCAATTCTAGTAAGATATCTTTATGAACCAATTCTACCTTTTTATACAACTCAATTTATTCCCTGTGTACTTTCTTAATTCTTTTTGAGAAATTTGATTTCACTGATAGCTAAAACAAAATAAGGAAATTTGTTCCACCAAAAACATCCAAGGAAAAATTTATCAAATCACAAAGGAAGGATCTCATTCCTAATATATCATTGTTTATGTAACATTATATTTTCATCTCAAATCATCTGCCACATTATTTGTTTTTCTTGGATTGTAATAAATAAATGTACTAGGCATGCAGTAGAATACCCAAAATGTGAGAAATTAAAAATTTTCATTAACAAATGACATGAACTAGTCAACATCAATGAATTGACGCCCGGTTAAATCCAAAGATCTTACATGAAGTTTTTTAAGCATGAAACATAACCATAAAATATATGATTTTGATATGAATCCACACATGACACCTACTCATCATTTACGATTGTTGTAAGAAGAATTATAATATAAATTTCTCTATATTTTCTACACATTCTTCGAGAAACTACGGGAGTGGCGTTCATCGAATTATGGGTTTTAGCACGAAGATCCAATGGCACCTTTGATGCTCTAATGATCACCACATCAGCTTGCTTGTGATGCCTATAAGTTATCTCAATCTGAGATCCAAGATCCAAAGATTCTCTCTCTATATTGTGTAAGAGAGATAATGGGAGAAAAATCTCATAAACATTTCTTGGTTGGAACCTCTCATTTATAATTTATGGTGTTTAATAATCTACCTGAAATCGAACATCAACCCCAAATAATTTAATGCACTATAAATAAAATATTATGACTATTTAATTGAGTCGTAATTATTACCACTTTACTATAGAAAATTAAAAACATATTACGTGATAATAAATGAGTTATTAACTCGACTCATCATTACCACAAAATATAATTGAACCTTTAATATATTAATATTCATTCAATTAATATTTTTCTTATATTTCCATTAAAACATGAAAAATATATTAAATAAATTCAATACCAAATATTCTAAACATTAATAATATGAATTTCTGTATTTCATTGGAGATCTTATCTCCTTGGGAAAATCCTGGACCTTAGTAGTGGGGTGTAAAATGTCAAAAATTTCGTTTCAACTAAATAGGAGAGATTCTTGAAAAGGCTATTGTGTGTGAACCTCTAGGTCGTAATATTGATATTAGATAATACTATTACATAACAAGAGAGGGATATAGAAACTGATCATGTCCCCAAAAGATATAAGGATTGTCACAGTAGCGACAACCAACCTACGGACACACACTTTGTAATATATTTTCTTTGTCTTTAATATCTTATAAAGTATGTGGTGAACTTCTGTCATCATCCTTTTTCATTCATAATTATTTTTTGATCTAACTGGATGGATTTAACCTTGGCTTCCATGGCCATGATCAGATGATTTTACTACCATTCTGATCAACATTGATCAAGATATATTTCTTCCAGAACCTAGAAGACAAAAAATCCATTATTGTCCATTATACCAATGTAATTCTACCAATGATGCATACAAAACAAATTGCCTCACTAAAATGTAAATATCATGGATTATTTCTTGCATCAATGTACGTAATAAAATGGAATACATTGGGAATGATTTCATGTCAATAGACCATTATACATGATCATATATCGGAAAATCCAATGACACCCAAAACATGTGGTGTTCCTATTGGTGGGTTTTTCCTCCTGATCTCACTAATATAGATCACAAAGTGTTAACTTCATGAGAAAAAGTCTCAATACATATGATCCCCCAACACCTGATAGTCAAACATCAACTGTGTCCAATAAGTAATTTGCATTTAGACCATAAAACATTTATTTAATATTGTTTTCATAGTATGTCAAGGTTCTCATTATATCCTGGTATATACTATAACCTATTTATATAATAATTAATCAATGTAAATTTATTTTTCAATAGTGGACATAGAAAAGTATACACTATAATGGTAGGAAAACATGATGTATAGCTAACTGTATACATGATATGGTAATCAAAATCCCCAAATAGTTGGGTCTAGAGAACCCACTATTTAAAGACTACCACTTTCACTATAGCCAACTTTCTAACAGAAGTTGTTATCTCAAATATTATTAAGATCATGATTCAGCATATTCATGGATTTAAATGTTTGTTCTTCCATAATTCCTCCACATGGCATATTTTCTATATGAGACCTCATCTCATTGAGTAAAACATCGCAACAGAGGGTATCCTTGAGTATATTTATATTGTCTATTATCATAACTTTTCATCTTTTCTTGTAGGAATATCATAATTTACATAATGATAATACTTTTCCTACTAGGTGTGATTCCAAGAGCTATAATAAATGGTTTCATTTTATATATTCTTCTTATGTGTCTGAAAAGCTATAACATGCTCAGTAATTATAGGTACGACTACCACTAACTTATATGATTTTCTCTCACTCATCACCTTAGCCTAATAATGATACTAGATCCCATGGATCTAATGAAGACTAGTTTGTTACCCCAAAATACTAGTATCCTTACTCTTCCACTTTCCAGGTATATATATCTTTTATTTTTTGATGTAAAATTTTGATAGTTCTGACTGCTTCACTTGCACTGCTTTTAGATATAGCTAATATTTTCTTTCTTTAAAGTATGACCTTGTAATATAAGTTAAATTACATAACATTGGATACATGATTGATCCTTCACATAAGTATATGGACATCAACTCACCATGTTTATCTCCTACCATGTCTCGTACATGTTAACATGGTGAGATACATGCAATGTGACCTTGGTAAAAATTCCTCTCTTGAATTGTTCTAGTTCATAATTTTCAATACCATGTCACCATATGTCTAATTGAATAGGTCCTTGAATCCTTTAGATCCACCTCAAGAGATACTATTCAATAGAATTTTGTTTTATACTTTTAGTGAATCACTGGACAATCGATTTCATCCTATTCTTAACTAATTGTAAGACCAATATTTTTGTATATGTTTCTAAACATATATTACTTTTAAAATGTTGGCGCTGCCTTTAACCTCTAATAGACACATGGAAATAATTCACTACAAATCAATACTCTACGATCAAGATTCTTACTTCAATCCTAAACTAGATTTCAGTAACATACTACCTTTATTAGAATTTTGTGATGTGACCATCCCTTTTTGGTTGCATCATAGAGAAACCTTCCCTGATTGATGGGCATGACATACAATGCCTAATAATTTGATCATTGAAATTAGATATAAAAATTAACTTTCAAATACATTTAGGCATACTGACTTGGTATATCAAATCAAGCCTTATTTTTACTACACTTGTATCATCAATGTATAATTCTTATTTTAATACACACTTCAATATTCAAAATAATAAGCCCCTTTAAAATTCGATATGTTGAATCCATTATTAAATTTTAATTGATCTTGAAAATCTTAATTAATTTCCAAATTTTGTTTACTTATAGGAATTATTATTCTCAATGAATAATGTATCACTGCCCACAGTGAACTCAAAACCATAACCAGGGTTTTAAATCTTCTTATGCAGTATTTTTCTTTGGAACATTCTTCTTCCACGTGTACTTGTGGAACTTTTATGTATGCCAACTATTTGTGCATCTTTATCATTGACTAAGCTCAAGTTAATCATCATCCCAATATCATCAGTGGAGATGTTCACCCTTATATATAAATACAATCTATACTTTTACTATAACATTTCTATGTTAGGTATTTATGTAATATCATATTTAACTATTAGGATTATTACGCTAGTTTCACAACATGTTTGTTCCTAATGCAAGTCTGTTTATGTCCTAACAAACTCTTTACATCCAAACACATGTCCATATGAAATAATGGATTTTCATCATACTATGACTCGTATGATATGAATTTTTTTCATTTATATTGCATATGATAATGGGATTACACCATTATTTGCAAAGAATTTCAATAAATATAATATAAGTTGATACAGGTAGTAACATTGATACCCTTTACATCATAACCTTGATGTATAAAATGCGTGTTTAGGAATTCCTCCATGATAAATTTTGTTGATCAATTTTTACATGTAATAATTCATCATCAATCCTCCTCATTAAAATCAATTCCATGATGTAGATAAGGTAATGTGAATTTAAGAATTACTCCATGCTACATTATCAAGATCGATGATTGCATGGTCAAGAAAGTTTTTGGCATGCCAACCCGAAGTAACTCATATCTTCTCACTCTAAATATACATAATTTTACCATTAATTAATTACTCATAGGACTCTTAAGAAGTATATATAACTATATCATATTATTGGAATAGTTCACCCTCTATTGAAAAACTAATTCCATAGGTTTCTGGCATAACTTTTTTTATAAAGGTTTCTTTGTCCAAACTAATGACATTGATAATACCATAGTTGTTTAGCTATGTTGAGCCTAAATATAATAGTATGTATAAAATTCTTGTCCACTTTTAGTTTTACAAGAAAATTAATTATCTTTACACAACATGGTATAATTCTAACATTTTTATATTCATCACATAGTGTCACTGATTCATGTATCACTAAAAAATTTGTTGAGTTTTATACACCTCAAACAAAATTCATTAAGAATCCTAGAATAATTTCACCTTACATCTAAAGGGACATGTGAGATGAATTTTTGTGGTTATAATCAATAATATTTCTACATGAATCATTCAATATACAATAAATAAGTATTGTATTTCTCACCACTGGCCTAGGTATCACCCTTTCTCAGCCACATGGAGAATACACATGAAGTCTATTAATTCTTATATACTCACATGGTTACTATATTTAAATACACATATATGAATGGCATATTTTATTTAATACCCAAGTAGTAAAACTGAAACATTAAAATTTACTTTGATGAATAGACCTAAAGAAGAAGTGGTAATTTGATTATTTAATTCAATTTATTGAAATTAAACACCCAAAGATTTATTTAATTTTATGTAAGACTAAAAACCTCCTACTAATACATCTTTCAATGAATGACACTGTAAATGTGCTTATAAAATTACTTTCCTATGTCATTTTCACATTTTCTATCAATTTTATTGCTATAATAATTAAAAGATTAACCATATTATATGTACATGAAAAAACATACCAAAAAGGTAATAAAGAATTTACTCAATACTTTTTAGTATTTTAACATAAAAAGTTTCTTGACTAGAGTGAAAATGATATTATAAAAGGATATATATTGAAAGATCATAACCCTCATTTAAATTTACATAAATCTAGGGTAACCATTACCTATTCATATCTTTGCTTCACTGTCTTCTCAAATATGATACTATATATTACATCATACATGTCCTGATGTAGTGATGACAACTAACATTAGAAATTGATTAAATTAAAATTAAATAACCGTCATATGAAATATAAATTATTCTCATACACAAAATTTCATCCTCGATTCCTGAGGTAGTTTAACAAGTGTTGGTGATACTATCATGTTGAGTTTCCTATATCATAGAACAATGCACAGGTTCCCATACTATTATTGGATACTCATGCCAATGATGAAATTTATGTTTTCCATTATTTATCACAGTGTATTTATTTTGGTATAACATTCCATTTTATGCAACAGAATGTTTTAGTATATTAGTACTTTTATCATGATTACTGGTTTAGACATTTTTATTAAATAATTAAATAATTATTTTTCTCCCGTTGTTTTATCAAATTCTAGGAACCCTCTTGGATAAAATCGAAATTCTCTGTCGCTTGTGTAATCTAGTTGAAAGGATCCCAAAACCTTCGTATTTAGTCCACAAGCTACGGCTACTCCACTACTCGAATGGTTCAAGGAAGCCTTTTGGCTAGCCAACCACATTAAATTGTGGTTCCTTGATCTTCTGAGTGAAGTCTCAGCTTCTAAAATAAAAACTTGATTTACTTAATGCTTGACTATAAAATGATATCTTATTTGCTATGAATAATTCTTTCAACCAATGTAGTTAATTCAACCCACCAATCTCATAAGAAACCCTAGTAGTAAGAGGAATCCTAAGATATGGAATAGAAAACACCCCTAACCCCATTTTTTGTCCAAATTTGAATGTTGGAAGGCGATGAAAATTAATATTTCTTTGATGGATTTATAGTTTTTTTGTGACAAAATAAATCAACTTCTATCTTCTATGAACGAAATATGTGATTGCACTCACAACTAACTATGCATGAAATCGAAAATTCATCGTGCCATATTTACATTTAATTTTACATGCGTTATTATTATTATTATATGTGTTCATTCATTAACAACTGATACACAAAAATAATAAACCATGAAAAAATAAAATGAAGACCTGGTCAAGAGATAGAACTAATGGATGATCTATTGAGTGAATAACAGACCAACCAGGACCCTAGGGGTAATACCTTGAGTCTCTTCCCATAAGAAATAAATTACAGTGCCTCCCATCCAATGCATCTGATTCCTGTCTAGTGTGTCGCCATCACTCGGCATGAAATGCTTCATTTCTCATCTCATCATTTTAAAACAATACTAACACATAGGTGAGGGGGTATGGGGAGTAAAATACAACTATGAATTGGACACAAATTCCATTATACATTTAATGACATTGATACGATATGCAGTTCAACATTTGTTAACTAATTATCAAAAATAACCAATGAAAATATTAAAATAATTAAATAAAACATACATCAAATAAGCATTAGTCGGTCTACGGCTCATGCTTAAAATAATATGAATTAACTTGTGTATTTAAAAAAATCTGAATTAAAATTAATCATGTATTAAATATTTGTTGAAGACATTATTATTAAAGTAAAATTCCATGCTAATTTTTATCCTATATATTCCTCGTCCGATCTTGGGGAAATATGTTATCTATATGACCAAAATTGTAATTAATTTATTAGTTTTATTTATCACCAAAATTAATTAATTTATATAGAAATATTTTAAACTAAAAATAATTATGAAATTAATTTAATGATCATCAAGAATAAAATTAATTATATTTATTTATTTATTTATTAAATTAAAAATACATGGTCCCCAAAAATATTGGCAGGGCCGTAGAATGTCAAGTCAAACTTGTGTGGGCCCATTGTGGGCTATGCTGACCCCTTTTAGTGGTGACATGGGCTAGGTAGGTTCATGGAATCCCATTCCTTGATGGGCCGATCCGCTCGGATCAATTCAGTGGAATAGAAGACCAGGATGTGGTTAC
>CAUJRU010002749.1:0-66359 GCA_963277665.1 Viscum album
TTAACCGTGCATAATGTATCATCAGGGATGAACTCATAATTTAATTGTTCTGATATAATTATAAAATTCCATTGTTTCGTTCTTATACATTGTGCTCAGTACCAACAAAACTAGTGTGGGTTTACTATCAAATCCCACTATTCTTATCTACACTAAAGTCTCCTGATCACTAATGATATCTTGAAGTTCAATATTGTTTTACAACATGTTCAAAATATTTTTTGTTCTCATAACTCATTCATCATTATTTTTATTATCAAAATTAACATTGAAGTTTTATAATTTAATTATAACTTTATATTTCATCATAATCTAATGATCATTAGCGGTAATTAAATCAATCTTAGTTCATTTATTCATTTTGTTCCAGTGAGTCCTTATCTCTTTCACTTTATTCCATAATTTATGATTTTTATAAGATTCCAAATTTTATACCATATAAGTTGATTTAGTTAGTTATATTCAATGATATGTTTTTTGTTAAATCCATGTTCATGGATCCTATGATTTTCTAATGATTTATGTGATTTTTATGAATTACTTGACCTGTTTGAAGAAAGGACCATGGGTAAATATGCTATAATATTCCTGGAAGATTTATCTATTTCAAGACATTGTTGATTCTTTAAGAGGTGTTTTATGAAGATATAGTCATCAATAACGTTAGTCCCAATATGAGAGTTTTTGGGAATGTTCCATGGAACTAGTGATAGGTGTGTTCAGAGGTGGGACCAAATGAGATTTCATTAGTGTTTTAAATTTTTTTTGTAGCGAATATTTATAGTGAGGAGAATGGGTTATAGGTGAGTTAGAAAATACGTTTGGTATTTTTTAACTTGTGGTGTATCTTTTAGTTAGATAGGTTTTTTAATGACTCAATGTTCAACAAATATAATTGGATAGTGGTGATAATCTTTCACCATTTTGGCTATCAAGGTGCTGTAACATATTCTAAATAATTTATATTTGTGGTCCATTATCAACCATAGTTCTTTTATTATTACATCATCAACCACCCAACGGGATTTTATTTGGATATGTATTATTCACTTTGGAAAATTGATGTTATAGTAGATCAAGTACTGGAATAATTTAAAGATGGAGGTATACTATTCACCTCGAATTTCCCTTGATGTCAAACATTGTTCACAAGGTGATACCTTGTTCAAAAGTATCATGGGATATATAACATTCTATTCATCTTCGTATTTTCTATAGGGGAAATATAATTCAACAAGGAAAATAACTTCCCTATTATTATTTAATGGTTAAGTGTTGTTTCTAATGGTGATGTATCATTTACCACGACTATTAGATAGTGATGTTTTATTTACTCTAAGGTTTTGTGTTTATGATTTTCCAAACACTAGGGAGATTTGGATGTGGTTAAAACAAGTTCACATAGATCATTATGAAATGAGGTGATATATAATTCTCCCTCAAAATGTGTTCATACAAGGGGTGTATCAACACATTCATGAATTAATAGAAGAAACTATACATACACATAGGTTGATACCAACCACACCATGATGACATGCGTTAATTATATTTATTTCATTATTATTATATCATAATAAGAAGAAAAATGTATTTAATATATTTTTAGAGTCAAAATTGGGAGTATCCTACTAAGTTTAACTCACATCCTATATGTTCATTTTTTATGTTAATTTAAATACCATGGATTTTGAAATAGGTAAGGGAAAAAGGCCTAAAATATATTTCATAATGGTATATTTTTTTCAAAGTCGTAAAATTGGTCTTGGAAGAGAATTGGGAATGGTTTTTTGTCATATTTAGTATTTTGTGTTTTATATTATTTTATTTATGATTATCCCATGGGTTATCAGGGTTACTATTTTATTACTCGTATGATATGATTGGTGATCATATTGATATAGGATGTGTCATGTAATTTACTTGTGGTTTTATCCTTGATTTAATGTACATATTAACCATATATAATTATATTATTTTTTAATAATATTTTTTTTAGTTTTTATGCATTCTCTTTATAGAGGGTATTCTCTCCCCATGATCACATTCAAACCATGGATGTTATTTTAAATACTCTAGTGTACAATGAGGAGTTCTTGAGTTTATGTGGAACCACCGGTTCTGTCATTGTTTTGGTGATCATTTCAGAGACATTAAAAAGATTAATAAATTTCTTGTGTCTCATTTTTTTTAACTATTTGGGAATATTATGTTTGGATATAATTTTTCTAAAATATGAGATTAATATTATGTATTCGAGTATCTTACTCACATATAGTTAACGTAAAAGAAACTAGGTATTGGATTTTTTTTATTGGTTTTTGGAAGCATTGATTTCATGATTGAAATGAAATATCATATGTGAATATTTTATTATTATTTTACTCTAGGACCAAGGTTTTGAGAGAAAATGTGTTCATGTATTATCCATGGCATGTACGAGTTACATGATAAACATATAATTTTATGTTATAGAATTTTTGGTAATAATGTTTGGGTCATTTATTTATTTTTTCAATGATATCTTATATGGAGTTTTCCTATATAACCTATTGGTGAAACACCATTTCATTGACCCTTGGTTACTGGGTTATTATTTCGGCATATATTTACTGGTCATGTTGGAATTGTGTGTGATTATAGCAGGCTTGATTGTGGGTATATTAGGAAAGAATCCATTCAAGATGAGTGGAACTCTTGTATCATATGGTTAGCCAATATAGATCGGTAGTGTGTCTTTTGAATTATTTCATATCCTAAATTTTGATATCATGATATGTGATAGACAATTTTGGATATATTATCTTATAATTATAGATACTTCCCACCATTAAGGGATAATCTTGATCCCCAAGAGAGACGAGATAAGCTTGCCCCACCAACATTGGAGCTAGATACACCAAATTTACATATGTCTTATATTATTTACAATGTCTAGGAGATCATATTGTAGGCCTTAAAATAACTAGGACAAGGGAAGTTTTTGAGAATGTTCTCTATTAAATAATGACATGAGAGTTCCAGTTACAATGTCCTCTATACATCATAGAAGAGGATGGAACAATGTCATTAAATTATTAGATATAGTTTACTTAAGCCAACATAGATCATCTTAAGACACCCATGGAGAGTAGGGTAAATCATTCAACCTATATAATCTATAGATATCCATGCACTGGTGGGGTTCCCTTTTCTTGGTAGATTAGTACATGGTGAATATTTATAGGATTTTAATTCTTGTTTAGAAATTTATTTATTTCATGTGTTATTATGAGTCGATAAATATATATATTTAATGAACCTTGTTTAAGGAGTCATGTTAATAATTTTTTATTCCACTCATTTTACCGATCTACTAAGGTTCATAGCTATTTTAGTGATTGATGATACTACTATGGTAAAATTAATTAAAGAAAGTACAAGGGACACTATTCTATCATAGGTGATTAATTATATCCGAGATTATTTTTCTAAGGATATTAATTTTTCCCACTTTACTAGTAGGAGCCTAATTGAGGGTAGGCCATTTAGGCAGACTGATCCTTTTTATAGGATTTGGAGTGGACTATCAAACAATAGAAAGTATATATATGAGGAGACACACTATTGAGATGATAATAAATTCGAAAAGGGGTTCTTATCTTCCCCATAAGTGGAAGGATTCATTTGAGTTATACAATTATGAGAAAACAAACAAGTCTGGTCATTATTGTGGACATTTTGTGGAAATTACATAGTTCTTTTAGTATTTTACCACAATTAGTTGTTAGGAATTATCCTTGATAAATCGAGTGATCAGAATACATATAAAAGCTCCACATTGGTCTATTACTTGGGATTCCTCCATGAATTCATGTCATGGAGAAGGATTTAATTCCCATGATATAGAAAAGAGTTTTTAATAAGGTGATACACTATAGGGGAGTCATGTGATAGGTGTTCAGGGTTGGGACTTAGGTGAGCTTCATGGATTTGACCAGTATTCTCTTGATTAGGGTGATGGGTCCTTAAATATTTGTGTTATGACCTTTCACAATTTCATGAGGTGCATTTAATCCCAGGGGCATGTTGTGTACAAGATACCAAATTTCACATGTATATATTTTTCTTGTCTGGTGTGGAATGATTCTTGTTCCATCTAAGTGAAAAAAATTATTAGTTCATTATTTCTTGAATTTTAGTTTATAATGAAAACATAATTGTTATTTATATTAATAAAAAATGTTATTGATCCAAACATGGGTTTTATTTAATATTTATGGAATTTTACCTGTCTATGACATAACTTTTTATTACATTTTATAAGTAGTTGATCTTTTAATGTTTAATTTCTTTGAAATAAGGTACTTAATACAAGAAAACATAAAATATATTTCTAAATCCACTATAAAAAACATAATTTGTTTCCCCTAATTTAATTTTCTTTATCTCATATCTTAGGAGAATACATTAATGGAATGTTGTGAGTAAGAATTCAAGTTAGGGATGAATAAGGTGAGGAAAAAACATGGGATCATGAGACATAACAATAATAATATAAGTTATAACAATAAATAATGAGAAAGAGAGACATTATAATATTATGAAGATGAATAATAACATGGAAGAGTGGAAATATCATTTAAATGATTCATTTATATTCTCATCACCATGGTTTTTAACAAAGAATCATAAATAAAAAATCATTTATTAAATAACTAATTAATAACTAAAAGAGAAAAAATAATGAGATTCTTATCAAAATATTGTAGTATAAAAGTTCTTAAGAACATGACAAATACATCATTTTTAACCCAAAAAAGAAAATTTAAGTTTCATATATGTTAATTACTAAATAATAAATTCATGTTTACAAACTTCTAAGTACCCTTTAAAATAAATTTTTTTGGTATTCAAACAAAAATAAAAAGGGAATTGCTCTTTTAATATATTGATATTTGAGAAGTTAATTCGACAGCATAATGGGAATAGAACATGGTTTTTGAAATGGGGAAATGATTGGATAGTAGGGTATCTCATTCATAAAATAATTTTCTTATAATAATGGGATAATAGAATTTAGAGAAAAAACTAATTTTGGAAATTAAAATTCATAACACATGAAAAGGGAAAATTAATGGAAAATAGAAATGAAAATTTATATTACCTTGAAGAGTTGTTCTTGAAGCCTGATGATGGATCTTTGAGTGCATGAGAACAGCTATGGGAGACTAATTGGGATGAAAATCACTATAACATCTTTAGGGATGGATTTTGATTGAATTCAAAGGGATAACTGGGTGGGTATTTATAGAAATAATGGAGGTATTTTTATTAATTTTCATATATAGGACTTGAAAAACTAGGTTGTGTAAAATGAAGAATCATTGGCTTAACCATGATTTATGCTCATGGTTTTTTACATTTGGGACACTTATAGTTTTGGAAATTGACTAAAATATATAGAAAGTATAATATTAATTAAATAAAATATTTTGAGACATCGATTGTTTTTCAAAAATTATTTCATCATTATGACATAAATATAATGTAATAAATTATACAAAAAAACTAAAATAGTATTTTTTTACTCTTCATAAAAAAATATTCTATGAAATTATAATAAATTCGCCATAACCTAATTTAAAAATGACGTTTTAAAATATAAAGTTTATTTTTCCAAAATAATTATCTAAATATGATAATTTTATCTTTGAGATATAAAAATACATATTTATTTTTAATTAGAACTTTTTAAGAAAGATCCATATTTTTAATATTTATAAAACACTTCAGAAGAAATTATAAAATTATTTTATCATAAATATTTCTAATAATGATTTTTAAAATAATATTAGATTAAAAAATGTATTTTTTAGAATTATTGAGTTTATAAAAAAAATTTATTTTTTGAGTGGGGATTCCTTAGCCAATGAAGTTATGGTAAATTTATTAAAAACATAAATATTTTTACATGTTTCTAAATATCTGAATTTTATCAAAATATTTTTAAAAAATGGGACTCAAATTAGAATTTAATTCATAAAAAAAATTGAGGTCATTTTTTATTCTTTTGTTGGAAACACTGTATTCCACAGTGTTAGTTTCTCAGTAAGCTTGGGTGATGAATTAATTATGTTATGAGAGGAGTTAGAGACATTCTACCCATCTAGTAGTGAGTTTACATGAAAAGTTAATCACACCATTCCATATAACTTAGAAAAAATTTATATAGTCTCACTCGGGTCAAATATTATACAATCCCTTACATCTAGAAAAGGGAAATCCTTTAGTAACATTGATCATTTCTACCTCTAGTGAGAAGGAAATACCAAAAGTACCTAAAAATTATCCAAGGTCCCTTATATTGTGATAAAAAACAATGGAACCACAACAAGTGGTTCCTAGGTTATATATTAAGGCCTCATTGACATTAATCTTTATCCATCCAGGAAGACGGACCATCCAGAAGAACTCAAAAAAAATATATAATTCAAGCTACACATAGTTACCTACAATTCCTATATTTTTAAAAACAATGAAATTATACACTGATCTATAGTAGTGGTCACTATGTAGACTATTGGACTCTTTGGCTATTGTTATGTGATGTGCTAGAGCAGTTTATAGGGAGAATGGACACTGCCCATGAATGATGAAGTTTTGGCCACTCCAAATAAGGTGAAATGTTTCGGCAATTTTCTTTAGGAAGAGATTTTTAATGGAGGAGTAGCTTAAATAAATATATAGTGTTATAAAATATAATAAGGGGTGTAAATTAAAGGTAATAAAATATGAAAAATATCATGGAATTCCCCCTTGAGTGTGGATGTTGTGAAACATGATAAGAATAAATTTTTAGAATCATATACATGATGGTTTTGAATGTAGAACAGGAATATAAAATAATGCAAAGAGATTTTAAGTAGTCATCAGTATGAATTATTTTGGTATCAAGCCTCCAAATCGAGTTCGGTCTTGAAAGCTTGATCCAAGGATTATCATAAAAATTTGAACAAGGAAATATAATTATCCTTGTCAAAATTTTAACAATGATTATTCAGGGAGTTAACAATTATATTATTATAACGTTCCCAGATCAGGGTTTCCTTATTTGGAGAAAAGAATAAATATTCATCTAGATAAGATAGGTAAGAGAAAACTGCAGATTAGGTAGGTCTAAGAAGTCTAACATAGAAACGTCAATGTCTAGACGGAGATTATGATGATCAAAAAGATAAATAAGCAGACATCCCATTTAATTTTTAAGTGTATTATTTAGAGAGGACACCCTAAAATAAATCCATATAGAATAAGACAAGATATTGATGAGAAAAGATTCGATGGTTGACCAAAAAATAGAGTCCATATAATTTGTTATGTCACATTTTAGATTGTCAATAAATACATACCTAGGAAATATAAGAGCCATCGAGTCACTATTGAGAAGATTCCAAGTGAATCTGAATTATTGAGATTCATTAAATAACATGATGTTTTTTATTCCTATACCACCCTTATATAGGGACTTTAAATAATTATTGCATGAAACCGTGACCAATTCCATTTTGATCATATTACCACTCAATGAAGCATTTAATTTTTTCAATGGAAATTTCACTTCATGAATCAATGTCCTTGAAACACAACCCCCTATTACTCTGACATTTTCCCTATGGATGAGGTGTGTGGTGGTCAGAGTTTCATCATGAGGCTTGACTAATATCAACCTAGTGGTGATCTATACTAACATGAACTTCTAACATAAGTGATTTCCTTAAATCTTCATCTGTTGAAGCTTGGTCTGGGTTAGGTTAATAGAGAACCCAAGCGACGATACCCCCCAAGTTTGGAAAATGGGATTCCAAAAGGGGAAATATACTAGTTAAGGCCATCAATTTTACTATATTTATCAATTATCCTTTTTCATTACTACATAAGAATAATAATTATAATTGAGAAATTATCAACTAAAGGTATAGTTTCTATTTGTAATATTGAACCAAAGTCATGTTGAACATTGATCTCATTCCACCAACAATCATAAAACAGTTGAATCTCAATAATCACATTTCCTTTTTTACCATATAAATACCACTACATTATTTCACTCAAAATTGACTACAATTCACCCCTAATGTTATATTTACATTAATTATGATTTTTATTGGATCACTAACATATTTTTTTCATTTAAATATAATTTTTAATGGGATAAATTATTCTAACTGATTAGGAAATCCTTATTTTCTTATTTTAGATATTAGATTTTATATTTTTGTCCATTTTTAATGTTCGGAATTTTCATTGGTTTTATAGATGACTAATGTAATGATATTTATTAATGATATAAAATTTGTATGTTTATTAATATTTTTTATTTGTTTAATATTATATAATATATAACAACATTTATTTGGAAAAAAATATCATTTTCAAATCCCAGTCATTATATTCATCACACCTTAACAAATTCCACCCCCAAAATTTCAAATAATTCCTATATTACAGAGAAGGAAAAGGTACTTATTTCTCATTAACTCCTCTAGTTACCATCTATATTTTTCATATTTATTGATCCTTCATAACAATTTGAAAAGGTGGGCAATCTTGTTGCATAGAACCTTGGATTTACAGTCCACGATCTTCACCAAATTCTCCTCATAAGAGTGGTGATGTTTCTATTATAACTCCACCGGATTCCGTACATGTGATGGATCAGTTATATACATCCTCACTATAGATACATGGAATACATAATGAACATGAGAAATATTTGGAAGAAGTGATATCCAACATTCCACTTATTCTATATGATCAAATATTTCATTGCGGCCATTGTATTGGAGGATTAGATTCCATTTCTTCTAAGACTACATGACTCGCTTCCTAGGTGATATCCGATAGAAATTTTTTTATCCAACACCAATATCCATGTCCCTTTGATGCTTGTCAGTATAGCTCTTCTGTAAAATTTTAGTAACCTTTATATGTTTTTGGATGGAATGACCCTTTTTTTCATCTCTTGCACAAGATGAATCCCAAGTAGATTTCTCTCACCAACAACATCCTAATAAGAGAGATTTCTATATCACTATGCTACCATTTTAATACTTGGGTGTAAGTTATTTTTGTATGATAAATCTACTAAAAATATGTTTTTAATCCATGCACCATTAAATTATATGGAGTATGTTATCAGTATATACTTATGGGTTTCAATATTCCTTTGATATTGGTCATTAGTGTTGGGATGATAGGGCATACTAAACTTCAATTAATTATTTAGATTTTTCTGAATAAATTATTATAGTTTTTTGTGAACATTGTATCACAATAATAAAGGATATAAAGTGGAACACCAAGACACCTCACAACTTCCTTAACATATATCTTTGAATGCTAGATAAGAGATAAATCATCTTGGATTGTGATGAAATGTGAAGCCTTAATGATTTGATCAAATATAACACATATTTCACTGTTTTTATTAGATGTGTTTGGTAGACATGTTGTGATGTTTGTAGTATAAATGTCCCAAATGCATGTTTTTTGGTGGTTGAAATACCCATTTATTAATTTTTCACCCCTCCTTCACATTATGACACTACAATAACCTTTTAGTATACTCAATAATATCCACTTTCATATTACACCACCAATATTGATCATAAAGTTCTTTATAAAATTTTTTGATTTTAGGATGTATAGATAATTTATATATATGAGCTTCATCCCTCAGAAACTATCTTATCTCTATGATAAATGGTATCCATAACCTTTTACAAAATTTTAGTACATCTTCTTATTTAAAAGTGAACCTTGTAAAATTCCCATTATTTACAACATATATCTTATCTTGAAAAAAAGTTTTTTATATCATCACCTTTGATTTATCTAGTAATGGTCATTGATAAATAATTTGGGATAGGTTTGATGATTTCCCTTTAAAATTCCAATGTCTAATTTTACTAGGTCCTCAATGAAAGGATCTCATTTATTCCTCATCATTTCTAGCACCATATTGTATTTACTACTTAATGAATCTATGAATTTGTTTTCTCTTCAAAGGTGGTAATGAATTTAATACTCATAGTCCTAATAAAGTACTAACCATTCCTTTATCTCATATTCAATTCCTTATGAATGAATATATACATGAACCTTTTGCGGTTTTTTTATATATCAAATTTATCCACATAAATATAGTCCTTATATATCATCAGAGAAAAAAAATATTGTAGCTAACTATAAGTCATGAATAAGATAATTATTCTCATTAAGTTTTAAATTTTAGTATGGAAAATTAATCCCCTTATCATTTTGTAGGAGGTATCACCCAATCCCTTTAAGAGAAGAATGACTATAAAAAATGAATTCTTATTTGAAAGAGGGTAGAGTTAACATAGGTGTAGTGACCATTATCTTCTTGATTTGTTGGAAACATTTTTTCACACAAATTTATGTAGATAAACTTATCCCCTATTCATGTTAACATGGTTATAGGATTTTAATGTCATGAAATATTTTTCAAAAACCACATATAATATCCTAATAAACCATGGAAACTATGTATCTTTTTTACTATTTTATGATGACTCCACTCCTCTACAACCCTTATCTTTAAAGGGTGAAATAATATTCCCTCAATTTTTATAATGTTCACCAAGAATGAAACTTATTATAACAATAATAGAAATGTTACAAATTTTAAAAAAATCTAATTCCTCAGAGTTCCCAAAAAATCAAATAGATAATCCTTATTCTCCTTAATATTTTTTAATACATCATGAAATCAATTATAAAAACTAACATGAATTTTTCAAGGTATTTATAAAATAATATATTCATCATATCCATAAATATGGAAAGAGAATTAGTTATGTCATAGGGCATACCAACAAACTCATAATGGGCATATTTGGATTATAAGGTAGTCTACAAATATATTATTTCTTAACCCATAATTGAGGATACCAAGATCAGAGGTCAATCATGGAGAAGAATTGAGTGCCATGAAGTTGGTCATATAAATAATTAATTTTTTTGGAGGGGTAAATTTTCTACACTGTGATCCCGATATTATATAAATAATCAATGTACATCCACATTTTTCCATCCTTATTCTTCACAAAGAGAACATATGATCCCCAAGTGGACATACTTGGTCAAATAAATACCATCTCAATAGGATCTTCTATCCAATTATTTATTTCTTGTAACTCAACATTTTTATTCTATACGGGGTCTTCTATACCATCTTGGATATTGGTATGAGTTCATTGGAGAAATGTACCTATCATTTTGTGGGAGTTCTAAGTAACTCCTTAGGAAATACATCAATGTAATCTAGAATGATGGGGGATATTATCTATTTTTACAATTTCATTTACTTCTTTCTCATTACCGGCCATCTCTAATAAGAATGACATTAGGGGCTGTTATAGAAACATATCGGGTGTAGATATATCTCTTTGAAAATTACAATTGGTTGTCCATTCAAGAATATTTAAATTTCAAAGATTCTATTGTTGATATTTTCATTATAAATTGAGTGCCAGTCTATCACTATTATAGTTTCATATTCTACCAAGGGAATGAGTACAAGATTTTCGATGATATTATACTCACCGATGTTAATACAATAGTTTCTATATACTGTTGAAACTAGGATAATCCACCACAGTGTTTTGATTTATAACTTTACTTCAAGTAGTTAGTGGATTTATTATATATTATTTTCAAACATGGATGAAATAGATTATTATGTATAACTATAATCAATCAATGTACTTGCTATCTTTTAGAGAACAATTATTGTGCCTTAATTTACATCATTCATATCCTATACTTCATCGAACATGATAGAAAATTCCCAACAATGATCTCTTAGCCTATGATGAGGTTGATGGTAGATCCCCTAAATTATCTTATGATTTAGAAATTTACTATAAATGTTCCCAAGATATTAACTTATGATCCATTGAACATACGGTAGGGCCTTCACTATCTTCCCTTTTTCATTAGTGTTGAAAATTTGAGGCTTCACCTCACCATGAATGTTAAGAGAAATATGGTCATCTATTCCAAACATTTATCACCTTCCACTCCCAAGTAAGAAGTTCCCAAAATGATTCTTCCCACATTTTTTACATGTGGAATGTTTTATGTTCTTTCCTCCTCTCCCATGATCATAGTTCTAAAATGATTTTTAATCCATTTCTCTCTTCTTCTCATTATACCTATGTGACCACTTCATCTCATCAAACATTAATTCCACCTTCATATCACTCCACACTACCTCCTCATATATTTCATTGTCTTAATTTTATAGATTTCTACATAGATGGGTTATCAGTCCATAATGAATCTATCAAACTTTTCATTAGTATTCATAATGAATGTAGAGGTGCATCAAGAATTCCCTGTAACATTCATCTCTTAGCTTCCCAATGATTCATTTTCTTTTTATTTAATTTCAATGAATTCCTTATCCATTTTAATTAACATCAAACATGAGAAGTATTTATTGAAAAATATTTCCTAAAACTATTCATACTCCATAAAATTGAACTCCCTTATTGGATTCATGTTTTCAATTAGTTTCTACCACTGATCAAATTTTCCTGCTAAGCGGTATACTGCCAGGGATACACAATTTATATTTGAAAAATTATATATAGAAAAGTTATTTTCTATAAATATTATCCATTGTTCATAAGTCAATGGGATGGTATATCAACAGAATGTAGTTAGACATTGAAGCATTAATGACTCAACATAAATTTTTTCCCATCATGTTGAATGTAGTCTCTCTAATTGATTCATGTTTATTAATATCTCATGTTATTTGATTCACCAGCCTCATGAATTTTTTCATTCATGCTTCCATCATTACATTGTTAGTGCGTCAGCCATTTATTTTATCATTTATGTGGTTCCTTATTTTTCCGATCATTTATATAATATAAGTAAACCATCATGATAAAAATGTTACATTTATGAATATTATAATTCTAAAGTAATTTTATGTATTAAAACATCAGGCTTAAATATGAAATTAAAATTATGTAATAACAATTACATTTTCTATATATACTTTATAATGTTTCATAAATAGATTTTGATTAAAAAAACATATCCCATGGGAGTTTCAAACCAGGTGTGAAACAAGACCAATTATCTTACATCTATTCCCACAGAAGTCTTTCTTAAAACAGAGTTTTTAGGTGTAACCCCATGGTAAATTCGTGATAGAGTCACATCCTCAAGAAGTATCCAAATAGGGATACATTTTTATGGAAAACAATTACTAAATACCTACAGAAATACAACTATAGATTAATATCTATACATTTCCCTAGGGTTTATAAAAATGTTTTGATATCCTAATTCTAAAAACATACTCAATTATACTTTGATACAAACTATTGAATCCTTAATTTTTATTAGAAAAATTATCATTACATGGTTCAGAAAGAGTATCTTAAAAAATTTAGTTTCTTGGAAATAAGGAACATAAAACATAAAAACATAAAAAATCCATCTAAATCCACTTGAAATTATTATTCTGGGGTTCACTATATGTTATTTTTATTACCTCTCATATCCTGGAGGAATACAACATATGAAAGTGGTATGCATGAAGAATAATAAGGTAATTATCAAGATATAAAAAAATGTGATCATGAGACATATCAACAAAAACACAAGGAATAACAATAAGGATTGAGTAATAAACGTAAAATAATAATAATAATAGGAATAATAACATGGAAATGTGGATACAACATTTAAATGAGTCATTCATAAGCCTATCACCAAGGTGTCATAAATAACAATTAACCAGTTTAGTCACCATGTTATAGTAAAAAATGTCATATTTAGAGATTAAATTTCTTATAAAACACATTGAAGTGAAATCATGGTGCACCCTACATATGTATTAGTTTATTTTAAGATACATATATCATAAAAAGTAATTTCATTAATAACCCCTGGGGAATAAACAATGGGTTTGTTATCAAAATATTTGTGTTCAAAAGTGCCTAATGACATGATCATTACATCATTTTTAACCCATAAAAAGAAATTTCAGTTTCATATAATTAAATCCCAAAATCAAAAGTCAGTTTTCATGTTTTTGAATATCTATTTAATTGAAAATAGGATTAGGTATTCAAATAAAAAGAAAAAGGGAATTTCTTTCATAGAAGAGAAAAATCTAAGAAGTATATTTAGCAACATCCTGGGTATCAAACATGGTTTTTTAAAAGGGTAAAAAAGAGAGGGAAATGGGTTCCCATTCATAAAAGACTAGTCTTACAGAATTTGGATAATTTAATTTGTAAAAAATTATTATTTTTTAAATTGTAAGAAATACCCCCAAAAATGGATGTTGGATGGAAAACAGATGTGGAGAATTATCTTACCATAAAGAGTTGACCCTAACACATGAGGATATAACCTTGGGGATTGAGAAAATAATAGGGGGACCCTTTGTGAGGTAAAATTATCATATATTCGTGGTGTATTTATTGGGAGTGAATGTAAACTGAGAAATTACCTGGTATTTATAGCAATAGAGTAGGAATTTTTTAATAATTGCCAAATACAGGCATGGGAAAACATTTCTATGGAAGATAATAAAATATTGGATTCCCTTGGGTTCTTCTCATGGTTTTAGAAATTTGGGTTATTTTTTATGTTATTTTAATCCACTAGAATCTAACACCATTTTTAATACTTCTTTTCACATGGAAGAGTACATATTCCACCAAGTAATGTTTTAAAAAACAAATTTTCTTTTTTATACACTGGAAAGTCACTTATTGTTTTGGAAATTGATTAAAATATATTAATATATATAATAATAATGAAATTTAATAATATAGGTATTTAATAGTTATTAATTGATTATTATATCATTATAACATAATTATTATGTATTAAATTATATTTAAAACCTAAAACAATATTTTTTTTAATATTCACAAAAAAATTAATGTATATTTAAAAATATTCATAATTTAACCCTAATATAATTTCAGAATGTTTGATTCAAATATAATGTTTTGTTTCTAGAATAATTCTCTAAAAATGATAAATTAATATTTTTAACAAAAAAATCCATAATTTTTTTTTAAAACTAGCAATTTTAATAGAACAATCAAATTTCAGACACTTATAAAATATTTATGAGGCCATTATAAAATTATTCTATCATTTATATTTATGTTAATGTGTTTTAATATTAAAATTAATTTAAATAAAATATTATTATTAATACTTGTGTTTATTTTAAATTTTTATATATTATACTGTAATATACAATTATATTTCATTTGTGTCATAAAATAAATTCGTTAAATTCATATCAGTTAATGATATATTTTACAATGTAAAATTATTCATTAAATAGAAATGGTTAAATAAATATTTTACTTATTCAATGAATATTACACATTATTAAACTATGTATTGGACCCGTAACCCATTTTTATTATTGTGTATTCCCTATGGGTGAGGTGTGTGATGGTTGCAGTTTCATGGGGTTATATGATAACTTTGACAGAGTGGTAAAATCCACTAACTTTAACATATACCATAGGATATTTTGTTCAAGCATCACTTGTTAATTCTTGGCTTGGTATTTCTCAATGACAAACCCCAGTGATGATTCCTGCCTCCCATTTTCTAAAAAATGATCATTAAATTGCATGAATCTACATGTTGAGGGCACCAATTCTCTTTTCTGTATTAATTATACTTTGTTATTACTACGTATGAACACTAATTATAATGGTAAAATTATCAATCAATGGCATAGTTTCCATTGTTAATATTTACAAATAGTCATATTTGTCCAATGGTCATATAATGGAAAAATCCTAGAGTCACATTTACCTTTATTTCATATAAATACCAATACACTCATTAACTCAAAATTCACTAAAATCTATGCATATGGTTATATTTTCATTTAACAGTTTATTTATTGGTTTAATAATATATTTTTCATTTCTATATTATTTTAAGTGGGGGTAAATGATTCTAGAGTATTGGGGAAATCTATATTTTCCCATTTTAGTTATTATATTTTATATTGTTTTAACAGTTGTAATGTTTTAATTTTAGTTGGTTTCATCACAGAATAATGTAAAAAAAATTATTAATGATTTAAAATATATTGGTTTATATTTATTTTTTATGTATATAATATTATATAATATGTGAGAACATTTATTCAAGCAACAAATATCATTTAAAAATTATGGGTTGTTTCAATACAGGTGTGTTTTCCCCATTTATATCAGCTTATTTTTCAAGTGATCTTGGGATTTTTAAAGAGTTGTTGTATAGGAAAATATATAATCATATTCCTTTTGGGTGTAATATTATGTTATTTAGAGGTGTTTATAGTGTAGAATCTTTATCAATAGGTGTATGATTCTCTACTATTTTTCGTATTAGAGATGAGTAGTTTGGATGTGATTTGTGGAATAGATTTGATTAATCATTTGTCAAAACATTTAAATTATTACAATAAATGAGTATATTTTAGATAAATAGGGGATTGTTTTTAAATCTACATTGAAAAATAAAATTTAAGTATTTTTTTGAACATAACCATTGATATATAGAGATACATAGGGGATACTACTAGTCCTTCCTCATATGGTTCACCCGTTTTTCGATTTATCCCCTTATGTTTTTTTAAATTACACTCAAGAATGAGGTTGAATGTATTATTGAGATGATTCTTGGAATGACTCAAAATATCTATTTTCCCCTACATTATAGCTCCTATAGATCATATAGAGTTAAAGATTCTATTTTAGGACCTTAAGTTTAATGTATTAATAAACACAAGCTTCACCCCTTGGGGTGGTCCTATCATTTCTTATATGGATGATAGTTCATCCCGCATTTTTTATATTATAAGTGGATGAATTATCTGAAATTAAAGAATTAATATCCCCTCTATCTTATATATGATTTTTTATCACCTCAGAGGAGCTTAGTGGTTCTACAAGATTGACCTGATATCCGGATATCATCAGTTATGAGTGAGGATATATGATATTAATCATAGTACGTTTTTGATATAGTATAGAATATATGAGTGTAACATGATATAATTTAGTTTGTTTAACACATGATTATAATTCAGGACCTAATTGAATATGAATTTCTATCTATAAAAAGACTTGATTTTGTTATTTTTTCACTGATATTTGGGAATAATTTCGGTAATATAAACATAATATGTGGTATTATAAGATATTATTAAGAATTATGAGACATAATTGTATGTATAAATATATCAAAAAGTTATTTTTCATGATTATGTATGGTTTTATAGTTTTTAATTTGATATTAGATATGGGATTATTTATAATATTGCATAAGGTTTGCGTGGTTCTTTCATAAGAGATACCCATGAATGATTTCAAGATTTATTGTTTTTTAATACTTTCCTATGACTACAATGGTTTATAGAATATGGATCTCATTTGAATAACTGATTATGCATCTAAATAAGATGGGGGTCAAGCTTAAGTGGTTCAATCATTGTAAGAGTTTCTTTCAGGAGGGAAAATAAAGGTTGATATATACACTTATCCGGATCTATTTTATGTTGTCTTGAGAGGATACATTGTTATATGATTCATTAGAAGTACATATTAGAGTAGTTATGATATAGGATGGGTGAGTAATCACTTCTTGGCCTAGAAATATGAGGTCACATGAGCAATACTATCTATCAAATGATCTTATTTTCATAGTAGTGGTTTACATGTTAAGATATTGTCATCACTAACTATTCTGTACAACTTTCAAGGAGTAAACAAACCATAAGAGAATAAAGTAAATATTTACAATGTATTACCTTATCCATTAGTAGATATGGTGAGTCAAATATCTATATTACTTTAATAATGAGATTGAATAAAACCATGGGATGGGGAATGTAATGGTTGATATGCTGAGTAGAAAGGCTCAGGCTGAATTGGTTCAACAAACTAGAAACAAGTGGTAATTGATGAGCAAATTCACTAGGATGAACCTCGATGAATTATTGTATCAATTTTAGGCAATTATTACTATCTTGATTAATTATATATCACATATAGATCTGTCTAAGGGGGTTCAAATGCATAATAAAAAATTTATGGTTATGTAGGAAAATATATATGGTGGGGATCCACATCTAGATTAGTTCTAGGATTGTGTCGAGATTCTATATTTTTAAAGTCATGATGTGGTCCCCAAAATCATGGAAAACGATATGATATATGACTCACATGCCTTAATAATGGATTTTTATTCTATGATTACCCAGTTTCATAATTTCATACAAATGAAATATTGTATATTTTGGATAAATAAAGAATGATTGGTGTTCATATCATGGTGCTTCACCTCTGTGATGGCGAAATCTCAAAATTAATAACAAATAATATTTATTCAATATCTATAAATCCCTTACTAGAAGGGGGATGATGTTATAGTAGATTGCATGATATGTTTTTCAAGGTTTCCTCATAAAAGTGGTATGATATGGGTAATTATTGAGCATTTGATTATGGTATCACAAGTATTGTAGATCATGGATACTTATTCTATTGATAAAAACTATAAAATATATTATTAAGATATAATTAAATTTTATGGTTGTACAAGAAGTATTTTCTCTAATTGAGATGACCAATTTACCTCACTACTCTGGAAAGGGAGAAAATAGTGATGGATACCCATGGTCAATTATTCATGACATACCATCCATATAATAATGACAAACATTATCCTATTATCATTGTGTGAGAGGTTATTATAGGAGAATATATCTAAAATTTTTGTTGTTTGAGGGATAATAATTTCATGTTTCTGGTGTTTTCCAATAATAATATGTTTCAGAAATTTATTCACATTAAATATGTTAAATTCATATAGGGTTTATTGTATTGATAACCTATATATTTCCTAGAGGTGATAAAATATTTTAGTCTCATTTAAGAGTCATAATAGCATTTTTGGTTGATTTATATGTTTTTGATGACATCTCAGAGTATAAATTGATTGTATAAAAGAAGAAATATCCTCCTATAGTTTTTAAGGTGAGATAATAGGTAACAATGAGAATTTTTACCATTTTAGAAATTATAAAATTAATAGGAATAAAATGTTGGTTCCTATTTTCATGGATCCATTAAAGATTATCAAAGGGATCAGCACCACGTCTTTCTAGTGGATCCATCATGGTCCTTATCACTTGATCAACATTTATTATGTTGATATTGATGATAATATATAATTTGTTGAATTATTAATTCATAATATGGAGAGTAATGATAGGTTTACCTATGGGAAGATGGTATCACTTTTCTATGTATTATAGAATGAATGATTTGTCTATAAGGCGATATGGGTATGGGAGGCTGATACATGAGATCAATGGAACATTTTATTTTATAGTGACTCTTTACGATTCATCATTAGGATGAATATTTATTTGGTTTAAAGGTTGTAAATAGCCATATATTGTTATGTAAGAATTGTGAAATCCAATACCAACACTCTTAGATTTGATGTAACAATCACAAACTATAAATACTAAATTTGACACGAGCATTAAAATCTAGAATATATTCATATTTGAATAAAAAAAATCCAAAGATGATTATTGAATCACTTATATAATAAGGATTATATTTTAGTTAATAAAATTAGTGAATTGTTGGAAAACATTAACAAATTAGTCTCCTGGTATGTGGATCACACCAAAAGTTTTCCACTATACAAAGAACTCATTAATCAATAATGAGTCCTCAACATCTCAAAAAATTATTTAACACATTCTATATTTATAACCATTTCATGTGTATGAAATCTATTCATGACATAGGAAATGGACTAATAATAAATGAGTGATCATAAACACATAGGAAGGAAAACATATAATTGAACCCACCAAAAACATATTCATTGTATACATAATATAGAAGGAATAAATAATATGGATTATAATATAATCAACTGAAACAAAGTGCATTCTATATCCATGTTGATAAATTAAAACATGGATAACAATAATAACAGTAATATATTTTTATATAAGGAAAAAATGAAAGATATAAAAAAGTTTATCATGGCCTTGTGAAAAGACACAATCAATCTATTAGAAGAGGTATACACTGAAATCCATTTTTTATCTCATGAGAAATATTGATGAATAAGGGGGGTATATGATATCAAGACAGAACCGTCACATTTATTATATCCAAATAATTCCCCATAAATTCCAAATATTTCATTAATATATTTCCCTCTGGAAACTTTTTCTAAATGAAAATATGGTTATCCATGTAATGAATAACATGAAATATCATTATATTATCATCCATTTATAGTAGTCAATAATCACCTAAAATATTAATACTTTCTCTCTTTTCAATAAAAGAAATACCGTGATCATAACCCATCTTTAGATAGAATGTGAATAGTCAAAAAATATGTTCCAAATTTTCTAATATTCATCCGTATTGTAAAAACAATATTCTATGTTAACACTTTTCCCCATGAAAATATAATCTCATTCTTTCTAGGTGAAAATCATCTAATCTAATTTTTGTAAATGTGATGTTCACATCATATATATCTATGGGTATATAATTAAGTCAATTTAAGAATGAGAAGATCATAATACATTAAGCGAACAAAGTTGGATAATTGAAAATGTTCATTTTACCAATATAAAAGATAATATAATTGAAGTATGTTGATATTGATTAAAAAAATCCTTGGAAATAATGTGTGAATGATAGCAACCAAAATGGGATTGAGAATTGGATTTTTTAGCACTGTGAGTTAATTACCATAAAAGCGAGCTATATATTAGATAATTAATAGTAAACCATAAACTATGGAAACTCAAGTTATATTAAAATAATATCATTACTTATTAATATTCCTGAATTATATCATATACAATTATATACATTATAAGAATATTATGTTATTATTCAATCAAAAAGAACAAATTTTATTTTCATGTATTATTAGGTTTAATTTAATATATTATTTTAGAAAATATAAAATTTAAATTTAAAAAATTGATTGATTTTTGAAATAAAAATATTTAATTTATTTTTTAAGGGAATTTTAATTATTTTTTTAAAAAAATTTGATTTTTCATTAAATAGTGATAAATATCAATTCCGTAAAACAATTTTCTAATTTCATTAAATACAGTAATTTACATGTCTCATATGATATTGAAGTAATATTGGAATCTTTTTATTATAAATAAAATAATTAATTACATGGTAATAATCATTATACCAGATTTCAATATAAGTTATTTTTTGGGCTTTAAGACACATTTATCTAAAAATAGGTTTTCTATTCATTTTGTGATTTTATCATAAATTAATGTTTACCACTTGAAGAACATGAAATGTGAGAAGTGGATGATTTTTTTTAATTATTTAATTTAAATTTAACAAATAGGTCTCTTATATATCAAAATAATAGTTGGATAATGTATCAATATAATGCTCTATGAGAAGAAATAAAAAAGGATTTGGGAGTCTAGACCGATCCACAGGGAGAAGTTGAATGTTTCTAGTGTAATTTTTAATGTAAATTTAAACTAGAATATATTTTTGTTTGATTTTTCAAATCCATAATATTATTGATATTAATGTAGTGATGTGATGTACAGATTATGATTCAATTACCCATGAGTTAGCATGAACAAAAACAACCACAACATGTTATATAAGTGAATCTGAATAACTAGCCCAATCTGTTTTGATAATTTCACCAATGATATAGGAAACTAATACTACCCACCTAAGGGTTCTATTTTTTACAAAAGTTAGTTTACTAAGATCTCTAATTACCTATTATGGAATTTTACACCACTTTAACATGAATTTTGTGGTTCTTTTGATGTTTTAAGCTCAAAAAAGGTGATTTCCAATAACCCTAGAAAGAGTTATCACTTCCACACACCTCACATAATCTTGTTCATGTGTTATAACCTTAGATAGTAGGGTCATATTCAAAATATATTTATTCATTCACTCCCTTAGGATCATCTATCCGTTCAAAAATATTATGTAACATATATTGTAAATAATTTAATCATAAACAGAATCATTTATAGTAAATATATATAAGATATTTTTTAAAAATAACTTCTTTAATATATCATTTGGATAATGGTTTCTACATTAAATTGAAATTTAATTTTTTAATAGAAGAAGAAGGAAAATAATTTCTCAAGAAATCATCATAATGATCTTTCTTTGTCTCCTTTAAATCACTAGAGTAAAATTTCCGATTTAGTTTTCCATTAATTATCTCATTATTAGCTTCACTTATAACTACATTTTTCAATTATTCCAAAATTACAGACCTATTCTTAAATTTCCTCTTCCTTAACATATACATTAACTATAGTTTTATTTTTTCAAAAATATATGTAATATATATATATTTGATAATGGTATCTTTGGTATCATTAGTGTGGTATGTAAGATCCCTTTCCCCTTAATACTTATTTTTAACCCCATAACTTCTCTCCACAATACTACACCTTATTTAATTTTTATTAATGAAATGGTCGATCTAGTAATATAGGCTAATATAGGTTACCCCAAATTAACCCCTATTCATGCTTGTGTGTTAAATATAAAGTTTTTTTCATATATAATAGAAATCACTTCTTTAATTTCCCATCTTGATAGCATCTTCATATTATAGAATTTTGTATTGATAGATATTAGAGGTTTTTTAATTCAACTTGGTGTCCATAAAGTGTGATAGTATTTGAAAAAATTCTTTATTAATTGAATTAAAATCATATATAATATTGTTATTTACACTATTTGGGTTGGTGGTTGAGACTATATTGTCTTTTTAAAACCACATAAATTGTACCTAAAGGATATGTTAAATACCCTCCACCATAAAAAATCACGGTGACAGTTAAAATCCTCTACAAGAATATTTTCATAATGAACAATACATTAGAATGGTGTTTTATTATTTTTTAGAGTCCATAATTTGTTTCTTTTATAATTTACAAAAAATATTATGTGTGAGGCAATAATATTTTTAATTATATATCATGAGTTAATTCATGTTAATATATCCCATGTTACATTCTTAATACCCCTATGTTTTTCATAAAATAAAACCTTTTAATTTTTTATTTAGTTTTCCACAAAAATTTACTTAAATTATTTAACATGAAAAAATTAAAATTGTTGTAAATTATTTTTTCCCCAAAATACAAATTTTTAAAAACAATTTATCACTTTTTCCATGTTTATCAATTATGATCCAATTTTTATAAACATATATGAACAATAATCTAACTACAAATTTTAAATGTAATAAACATAAAATAATACTAAATTATTATAGAAAAATGACATAAAAAAATTTCAATCCACATTACCCCACAATAGAGAAATTAAATGTCCTTATATAATTACCCTAAAAAATATTCCCACCCCATTTTAGTTTATAGTAAATTTTAGTCTTAGGTAGAATAAATATAGATATAAAGACATTAGTTCATCCTGATTTTAATAGTAGACACCTTTTTTAATCCACCTGAAACATGTTCTTCATATTTCATTCCATTTAAAAAATCCATGATCTTAGTAAAAATAATAATCATATTTTTCAATTTCACCATTTTCGTTTGATCTCAGTATTCCCTTTATTTTCAATATCCTTTAATAATTATATGAACATTCTACTTTTATTTTTTTAATCAATTTTTCCATTACAGTTTTATAGTTACTATGAGTAATCAAGAACTAACAATCTTTTATTGGAATTATCCTATATGTTTAGCTTTGATAACCATTCCATAAGAAAAGGGTAATGAAAATCGTCTCTTATATTGAATTATTATTCAAATTTATGTATTTTATTTTGCACACACACAACATGTTCCAATTTATCTTAATAAAAATATTTTTAGTTTCCAAAGGCACATTTTACTATAGAATATATTACTTGTACATTTTTTAATTATATTTCTCTTTGAGGTATTAATTTTTTAGAGAAATTATTCTTGTGGTTGATTTAAAAAATATAGTGTATACATTCTACACTTTTCATTCATCTCATATATATTCAGAAAAACATCATTTGATTTATGCTACACATAATACCTCTTGTGTTTTTATGTAAATATTTTATCTGAGATCATGAGGGATAAAATCTATGAATTAGTTTACTCACATACAAAACATTGTACAATATCTCTTCCCACTTGTTACTTACTTTATACATGTAAACTTGGATTTTTAGTGAATGATATATTTTTTAAATTAAAATCGAATAATATGGAATAATACAATATATGATTCCTTATCAGTCATTTTATTCTAGGATCTTTCACTATATTTGTTGTTGACTTATTCCTTCCTCTTCAATCCTGAAAATGTAAATAGACAAACTCAATTGTATGAAATTTAAATTACTAAAAGTTAAGGAATTTTGATAAGGATATAAAATATCCCTATTTATTTACTATCCTCCTAAATAATTATTTAGTTTTATATCAATTTTTTTTGTATCTCTGAAAAAATATCAACGTTTCGAAGGAGGTGTGGCTTTATTTACTAGAACCACCAGATTTAGGTCACTTCCAAATTAATCTAGTTTAAAACATACACCATTTATACAAATGTGTATTTGGATGCAAACTCAATATGAAATTATCCAACTAACCCTTATTATCATCCCCTAATATATTAAAATACTAAAGACAATCACATTTTTACTTTTTAATAAAAAAATCTTCAGAATATATAGATATTGGTATTGTAATTGGGGTTCACTCATTAGGTTCTTATTTTTTTATAAAATATCTTTTGAATTATCTTATGTATTCGTCATCCTAATATTTCATTATTCATCATTATGGAAATCAAATTCTCAAATATTTGAATAAATTATGTTCTCACCCATTTTCTCTAACCACTCTTCCATTTTTTGTGTCACAAATCAATATTTACTTTTAAAATTATATATTGGGAATTGTTGTTATAAAAAAATGGAAATACATTCTTCTATTATATATTACATTATATGATCTACTATAACTAGTTGTATTCCATTATCTTTTAGAACACATTAGTTTATATTATTATATTTATGATAAATAATTACACTCAGAATAAATATACAATTTTCTTTTCTTTTATATCTTCGGGTGGTCGATGCCTAAGACCCATAGAACAAAAAAATGGGGTCATAGTTTCTATGTATATTTCTTATGGTTCCTCATTTTCTCAACTCCACACATAATTTTTCATCATTAAAATAATAATAATAAATATTGATTTAATAATGTATAAATGAAATTGAAGAATGATATTAATATATAATACTATCAATAAGTTATTTTAGAAAAAATAAACTTTTAAACTTATTAGTTATTTATTTTTAGGTATTTAGTTGTTTTAAGGTTATTAATTTTTTTAATTTATTTATTTTTTCCCTAAAAACAATATTAAACATTGACTTATCCATGACAATGTAGTCATCAAATTTTTTAAATTATATGTAGAATAAATTAAATTTATACTAGTAATACAAGTTAATCTATATGGGCTAGATGAGTGTTACTAGTGCTCTTGGTTGAAAAGGAATCAAAATGTAAGTGATATCATGTTTTATATACACTGTCATAGATAAGAACATAATGATGTGATGTTTTACCATGGATGTAATTATCCAAGTGTCAGATTAAACTAAAGTTGTATTCACTTGTATGGTAAGTGAATTTAAATAACTCACAGAATCCTATCAATTGATAATGTTTATTCTATATGAAACCATTAATAAAAAATAAGGGTACTCTATGAATACAAAAATTGAATATCATTTGCTCTAACTATTTTTAATAGATTTTACAACCACTTTCTCATGTTGCTGAGGTTTCTACGGAGGGCGTGAAGCTCAATATGGGTGGTTTTCAATCACCCAATCAAAGAATGCCACCCACTAACCTTCACTTATTAATGTTCACATGTTCTATCCTTATTGAATATGGTGATCACCAACCTCAGTTAGTTTATTAAGTCCCCTTTGACAATCCATCCACCGATAGAGTGGGAATTCAGTGAACTCTATAGGAAATATTCATAATCATATGAATTTATTGTAAATTAAAAAGGGAACTATTCTAAAAACATCATGAAATTATCATTTCAATAATAGACCTCAGATACAAATATAATAAAATTTATAAAATTAGTGCAAATAAAATAACGAATCAGTGAATCTGTAAGATGATCTCCAGATAACTACTTCAAATTATGAGTGCAATCATTTACCTTTAAACTAATCATGAATATTTCTTCAATCACACATTCACTTAACTTCTTCCTTTTTTATATGTTCAATTATTATGGATCCATACATAGTAGAATTTTTATTCTCTTATTCACAATATGTACATTTCCATTTTCACCAAATGTTTTGGTATGATAATATAAAAGAGGTATCCATGAACTATTTTACCAGTTATATAATATTTCATCCTCCTTAGGGAATGTATTATGTTCCTAGTCCACTCTCAATGACATTCCTCGATGTACAATGTTGGTAGAATTATTAACTGGTATGGTTAGGATATTTTCACGTTGAATTCCAAATCCTCCACATGGGCTTACATGTGTGCTATGTTGAATGTTATTTTCATTCACAGTGAAGATCTATTCAGATAATTCCTATATCATTCCAAATCATACTATTTTAAAATGTTCATATATGGATTAAAGAGGTTCTATAGTGAAATTTATTAGCCTAGGAGTATGAAATAATTATAATAATGTTGAAAACTATCTTTTCTTAGGGGAATATAGTGGGGATCACATATTGTGAATTGGATACTCTGATAAACTTGGATCATTGTAATCTCTTGTATTATACTCTTAGGATTCTGTTGACACTCCATGGACTATGTCACTATGATGGTCATAATGTCATATAAATTGATTGCATCAATTGTAACACCCTAGGTAAATAAAGAATATGAAATTTTCATATTTATCCATATTTGTGAATAAAATATTAATATGACTTTAAAGGGGATGCTATGCTCGATGGCGTACCCAACACGCAACAACGAGTTTCTTGGGAATCTTACATTGCACTCTAATAATAAAATAATATTATTATAAATGGTAGTTAACATGTAGCCGTTATATTGGAGGGAATGGATAGAAATAACTAAAATATGATTATATATGTTTTTAAATGTTTTTACATTTATCCAATAAAAGATAAAGGCTTAAAATACGGAAAGAATTCAATTTTAGGTGTATATGCCCTAGTTTTCACTAAAGGTTCACTTATCGCCTTTTGATGGCGAACCGTCATTAAATATAGTTTTGTTCACTCTTATACATTCTATTGGACCAAATAAAACTCTTCTTAAGAATCGGGACATCAAAATTTACTTTGTGTAAATTTTTGGTATCTTTCCGATAAAGTTCATTTTTTAATGAATAGTGTAAAATGTTATATTTTAATTCAAAACCTATTTTTAATCTAATTTATTTATATGATTATATTATCTGTTGAATAGGTTTTAAATTGAAATTAGAATATATTTTTACCATTAAATCCAATAGTGGTTGTTGGAATTAATTTCACTTTGAAATTAGACTTAAACTATTGTCAATCTTTTGATACTTATTGTTTCATAAAAACACGCTATTTGCTCTGACAGCGGGAATTAATTTTTAAATTAATTAATGTTAATTATATGTTTTTAATTTTGTAAAATAGACTTCATTTTTTAATTCGGAATATCAAATATATCTTAGGGTGAATTTTTGGGTTTTTTCTGAAAAACGTCAATTTTTGATGAATAGTGAAACCACTAAGTGATACTTATAAAAACTGATTTTTCTGTTTAAATGAAATTTTTCCATCTTTGTGTTTTGAATTTCAAAAATCCGACATACATGGATGTCATTAAGAAGTAAAATGTGGTTCAATGGGATAAAAATAATTTTTTGGGTAAATAGTAATTTATTAAGTTTTTAATCACGATTAGAGGTAATTAGTGTAGTTTATGGTAAGAATAATGTTTTAATAAATTTAAATGACCTAGAAACATGTCCTACCCTCATTTTATGTGTCATGGCCGACCAATACAATCCATGGGTCATCTTGGGGACCCCATGGAGCCACTTTGGTTGGAAAATGGCATAAATATCTTTTTATTTAATGTTAAAGTAAAAATGACACAAACATGAAATGTTTTACTAAAACAATTTTTACATGGGGTTATACAAGTCATATTTTTGAATATAAATAGTAGTTGGAAAGATAAAAAGATTTACTACATCATAGTAGTTTTTTTATAATTTTTAGAAATTAAATAAATTAAATTAGTTCTGACATCATGATGATGTCGCGATGACCTCATTATTTAATGATTTAAATAAAATGGAAAGATAATGTAATATATAAGACCTAAACATGTCCAAAACATATTTTATGAGTGTATTTCGAACCATTATCACCTTATACTCGAAATAAATCAACGTGGGACCTTTAAAATCCGAATCTCTTTTGAAAATAAAGTAACATTTTGTAACTTTACAAGAGTGCCCCTCCTCTCCTCTTATAAAAGGCCCCCACCTCTACCTCCTTACCCATACTCCAAAAGCCTTTGCCTCATCCAACCCCTGCCCATTTTGTCTCTCCACTTCCCTTTGTTACTCCTTGAAGCCTCACTATTGGCATAAGTCTTCCCAAGGAAGCCTTTGATTTCAAACCCAAGGGAGTTACCTGATTTTAAGGTAATGTCTTCACTTGTGTCCTTTTGTTTTATTTTGCTTCTCCAACCCCATAAACTCTTTTTATTAATTTTTTTTGTATCAAATCCAGTATCTTTAATATACTAGGTTGTTTTTATAAGAATTATTCGAGCTACACTTACACACACCTACATCTAATGGTTAAAGAACATACTGTTTCCGTGGATGGCAAATTTCTGCCTCCCGAAACGATGATTATTCAACATTCTTCTAACACCTTCAAAGGTGGCCATTAATATGACACTATATTTATATATGATATCTAATATGTTTATGTTTTACTTAAGCTTATGTATTTTACATTTATGGCATAACTTTATGGTTTCCATTATGGGTAAACGCGATATCTTCATTTAAGGAAGTGCGGACTACCTCCCCCTCAAAGTGATTTGATTCGTTAATACCATATGTGGTACGTATAAAGGATATATTTAATGAAATTATATATGATACCATTACGGAATTAAAATAATATTATGTATCATTATGTTTTAATTCCATTAAATATGAAATAGAAACGGAAGTAGCGTTCATGTGTACGTACGGATTACCGTCTCCATGAACGGTACATTTCATTTCTTATCTGAAAATGTTATGTTATATTATAAGTACATATATATAATGGATATATATGTGATATATTACATCTAAATTATGTATATCATTCTGGAATTATAACATATATATATCTCTCTCATTTTGTTTTAATTCCATTAATATGACAAAAAAATGAAAGTAGCGTTCATGCATACGTACGGCCTACCATCTCCATGAACGGTGCTTTTCGTATTTTATCTCCAAATGATATGGAATAGTATAAAATGAATATTTACTGGATATATATGATATTTTAATACTATTCTGGAAATTATTTTCTTATAACTACATGAGCAATCTTTCTTCAAATAAGTTCATTTTTGACTCATGTACCAAACATCGGCAAAAATGTCTTATGTGAACTAACATTATTAAACAATTCTTATAACATTATAATATGTGATATGAACTGAATAATACTCTCTAAAGGAGGTGATTAGGCAATTATTAATTTACCAAAGTTTATTATTCAGGAATATAAAGAAACGAACAAGACAAGTTGTACTTGAGGTAAGGGATCCTACTCCACTTTCTTTTTAAGTAAGCTCTTTTATGTCATTCCTTTTAAATCTCATCTTTCTTGTTATTGGGATGTTCTTTTATATTAATCTTACTGTAATTTTTATGTTCATGTGATGAGAGACCCTATTCTCAGTCATCAATCCATTTTGGAAGTTTTGAGTGGCGCCGTTAGGCTGCCAAATTTTCGTAAGAGATCTAACCTCTCTCTTTCTTTGTAAGTACTCTCCTTTATGTCACTTCTTTTAAGATCCTCTTTTTTATGATGGCGGATGTTCTTTTATATTCCTATTTCTGTACATTTTATTGTAAAGTGATGAGATACCCTATTTGATCTCATCAATCCATTTTTACAAGTTTTAAGTGGCGCTGTTAGGCTGCCGAGTTTTCGTAAGGGATTTTTCATCTCACTTTTATTCCCATGCGATTTATGCTACATTTGCCACAATTTACTTTGAGTGGTGTATGTACTGAAAATTATTTTACTAATTGTGTAATATTATTTCATTTATGAGTATTTACATCAATGTTGTGTTGTCCTTCTTTCACGGGGCGTATGTTTCAAAAGATACCCATGTTGGTAAGGGAACATTTCACCCTCCTCTTTTTAAAAGACTTATTTTGTTATGTCCTTTAATTCACATAATATTATTTTGGGATATGTTCGTCTATATACTTATTGATGTAAATTTTATGTCCATGTGATGAGATACCCTTTTTATCTCTCATCAACTCTTTTTCTGAATTTTGAAGTGACGCCGTTAGGCTGTCTAATTTTTACAGGGGAACTTCTTAACCCAATTCCGATTCTTTGGGATAAACTTTTACACCTTGAATATGTCGTTATATGATTATGTGTGAATGTCCTCTGATTTTTTTACACTTAATACCCACTTATATTTCATGTATTCGTTTGTCACACATAGTTATGTAACTAATTTATCCTTAATCCAAGGATACCATCTTTGTATGGGACTTCGTCTCAATCTCCTTTCATTGAGGCATATTTTGTTTTATAAACAACTTTCTTTTATACGGTGTATAAACCCCTCTGACTTTTACGTTTATCCAAAAGGAATCTTTTTATATGAAGTGTTTTACTAAACGACAAAATGGAATGTTTTTTTCGTATGTATACGGCGACAACGACTTCTCTGCCGCCGTGACCATTATTTGAGTTTCGGCTTCCTCTACAAGCCATACCTTCTTTTTAAAAGAAAAATAAATACCATGTTTTACTTTTCTTTTATTTTGGTATTGAAAATGGTTTTCATAATGTATTTATATCAATGTGTTGTATTGATATCTTGTTATTGAAAGGTGGAAATGTTATGTTTCCTTTATGCATGTTTTCTGTGATAATATTATGTTATGGTTCTTGAGCATTGTTATGAAGACGGGTGGTTATCAGATAATCTAAGGGCGGGTGAGCCTGATATAGCTCTCCAATGCATTGGGTAACGCGAAGGTGTGAAACGTTAAGGTTTCTCCGAAGAGATTTAAGGAATATACTGTGGTGGGTATTCCAAACGTAACCAAGAGGGTTACTCCCTACGTAAGAATATTATGAATGCCTCAAGTTACCTTTCATGTCTTATGATTTCTATAATTTATTAATGATTTGATGAGTTATGTTAAAGTGCCTATGTTTTATGGGTAAAGTATTATTTCATTATTATGTATATATGAACTCATGTTTCCTTTCCATATTTTTATAACCCTTACTGAGCTTTTTATGCTCATCCCAGGTTTTTGAAATGTTTTTCACAGGTCAAGGGAAAGGTACATGATGTGATGATAGTGTCAAGGATGTGTCAAGAAAGAATCCATGTTTTATTTTAAATATGTTTCCGTTGATGGGAAGAATGAATACTGTCTTTTATGTAACCACTTTGTTTAAATGTGGAATGTAATTCAAGTTACATGATCTAATTCTCTAAAACTCTAAACCTAAAATGATCCTCAATGTGTAATCTTGTAATAACTCAAGATTAAGTATGGTTTAAGGCTAGGGCCTTATAGTTGGTATCAGAGGTCAGTTTAGATAACTTTATAGGTTAGGGTATTCTTTAAGCAAAAGTGGCATTACCATAATGGTTAGGATTTCAGAAAGAGTCCAAGTTTTAGATAAAGTGAATGAGTAAGTGTATCTTAGTGTTTACCTTTCTAATTAGTACATGATGGTTTTGTTGATATACTCACACTGACATTTCTGTTTTTAGTGAATGTATGGATCTAGAAGGCACCAAAGAGACAACAGGTTTGAAGGAAACTGTGGTGGTTCTATGATTATGATACTAGATAAAATGGGGGATTCAATGAGGAAACTCGTGGTTGTTCTAAACCAACTATCAAGGAGTCATGATCAACCACTTGAACCTTGGTATGATTTTTAATGCATCATGTACGAGATGACCAATCGATGTGGAAGTTCAGGTAATAATTATAAAGGTAACCATTAGAGTTTATATGATCCTTACTTTTGAGGTAATTATGGGTTACTATATGTTATGATGGAAGTGAAAGGCATGTGATAAAATTGAGGATAAATTATGTTATGGTTATTTTTGATGATTTTATCTCTTTTTGGGTAATGATTTGATAATTATATAGTTTTGGAAAAAGGAAAACACCCAGACCGTGTGACTACCCGTCGCGTCGGACAAAGCTGCGGGAATTGAACCTACAACCAAAGTGCGACTGGTATTTATCGCCTACCACTAGACTACATGAAGTCCCTAGTTAGTTTGACTAATTATTTTTAGTTATATGATTTTATGAATTAAGAGTAAGTTGATTTTGGGTTATTTATGAAAATGATTAACCTATCATGGAGGATATGTGATTAGGTTAATTACTTTTCAGTACGAGACTTTAGGAGCAACTGATGTTGTTTGGAGATAAATGTTACAATTTAACTTGGAAGAATGTGTGACTAAATCCTTCAAATTTTGGGTTTCAATATTATATTGGTTTACTTTGAAGAATTTTATGGACAAATTGTTTATCGGATGGTCCTCATTGAACTTTGGGTTTTGTTGGACAAATTTTGGAGATTAAGCATAGATTTTCTTTTTAAAGGGTTATCCTTTTCTGGATTATCTAACCGTGTAAAAACCTTTTTGGTTTTGGTTTTGGTTAAGGTCTAAAGATATGGGAAGTATATAGTTCTCTTTGGTGGATTAGGTGATTCTCTAGATGTTGATTGTAGTACTCTTAATGCGAACAAGTCTCCCTAAATACTCGTCTTTTGGAAAAAAATATGAGTATGATCAAGGAATCTAGTAAAAGTTGAAAGTCAACATGATAAGTGATTATGTTTCCTTATGAATAAATTCCTCAATAAAATGTAACTTAAAACAAAAAATGTTGTCTATTAACTTTTCCTACTGGGGAATCGAATACCGTTTAACCCATCACAAGTTTGTGATTTTCTTATGGTTAACTTTCTCCTAGACATGTTTACTATCACTCTCCCTCAAGAACATGACCCTTTGCTTTTTCTTCCATGTCTATGTTTTTCTACATGGAATCCTAGTATGGGTTAACTCGGGTGACCTCTGTACTTATCTACCTTTATTTTAATGTGATTTTTTTACCGACTCTTGTTCCGATGTGGGACTTTCAAGGATGTTTCCAAGCTCAATTTTAAAAATTGCGAGGATGCAATTTTCAAAAGGGGGGAAGGATGTAACACCCCAGGTAAATAAAGAATATGACATTTTCATATTTATCCATATTTGTGAATAAAATATTAATATGACTTTAAAGGGGACGCTATGCTCGATGGCGTACCCAACACGCAACAACGAGTTTCTTGGGAATCTTATGTTGCACTCCAATAATAAAATAATATTATTTTAAATTGTAGTTAACATGTAGCCATTGTATTGGCGTGAATGGATAGAAATAACTAAAATAGGATTATATATGTTTTTAAATGTTTTTACATTTATCCAATAAAAGTTAAATTCTTAAAATATGGAAAGAATTCAATTTTAAGCGTATATGCCCTAGTTTTCACTAAAGGTTCACTTATCGCCTTTTGATGGAGAACTGTCAGTAAATATTGTTTTTTTCACTCTTATACATTCTATTGGACCAAATAAATCTCTTCTTATGAATCGGGACATCAAAATTTACTTTGTGTAAATTTTTGGTATCTTTTCGATAAAGTTCATTTTTTAATGAATAGTGTAAAATGTTGTATATTAACTCAAAACCTCTTTTTAATCTAACTTATTTATATTATTAGATTATCTTTTTAATTTGTTTTAAAGTTAAATTATAATATATTTTTACCATTAAATCCAATAGTGGTCGTTGAAATTAATTTCACTTTGAAATCAGACTTAAACTAGTGTCAATCTTTTGATACTTATTGTTTCATAAAAACACGTTATTTTCTCTGACAGCGAGAATTAATTATTAAATAAATTAATGTGACTTATATGTTTTGAATTTTGTAAAATATACTTCATTTTTTTATTCTGAATATCAAATATAGCTTAGGGTGAATTTTTGGGTTTTTTCTAAAAAACTTCAATTTTTGATGAATAGTGAAACCACTAAGTGGTACTTATAAAAACTGATTTTTCCGTTTAAATGAAATTTTACCATCTTTGTGTTTTAAATTTCAAAAATCTGACATACATGGTTGTCATTAAGAAGTAAAATGTGTTTCAACGGGATAAAAATAATTTTTTGGTGAATAATAGCTTATTAAGTTTTTAATCGTGATTAGAGGTAATTAGTCTAGTTTATGGTAAGAATAATGTTTTAATAAAATGAAATGAGCTATACAAATGTCCTACCCTAATTGTATGTGTCATGGAAGACCAAGACAATCCATGGGTCAACTTGGGGACCCCATGGAGCCACTTTGGTTGGAAAATGACATAAATATCTTTTTATTTAATGTTAAAGTAAAAATGACACAAACATGAAATGTTTTACTAAAAAATTTTTTACATGGGGTTATACAAGTCATATTTTTTACTATAAATATTAATTGGAAATATAAAAAGATTTCCTACATCATAGTATTTTTTATATATTTTTTATACATTAAATAAATTAAATTATTTATGACAGCATGATGATGCATCGATGAACTCATTATTTAACGATTTAAATAAAATGGAAAGATAATGTAATATCTAAGACCTAAACATGTCCAAAACCTATTGGATGAGTGTACTTATAACTCTTATCACCTTATCCTCGAAATACATCAATTGGGGACCTTTAAAATCCGAAACTCTTTTGAAAATAAAGTAACATTTTGTAACTTTACAAGAGTGCCCCTCCTCTCCTCTTATAAAAGGCCCCCACCTCTACCTCCTTACCCACACTCCAAAAGCCTTTGGATCAGCCAAAACCTGACCATTTTGTCTCTCCACTTACCTCTATTACTCCTTGAAGCCTCACTTTGGGCAGAAGGCTTCCCAAGGAAGCCTTTGAGTTCAAACCAAAGGGAGTTACCCGATTTTAAGGTAATGTCTTCACTTGTGTCCTTTTGTTTTATTTTGATTTTACAACCCCCTAAAATCTTTTTATTCATTTGTTTTGTAACAAATCCAGTATCCTAAATATACTAGGAGGTTTTTATAAGAATTATTCGAGCTAAACTTACACACAAATACATCTAATGGTTAAATAACATACTGTTTCCGTGGATGGTGAATTTCTGCCTCCCGAAACGATGATTATTCAACATTATTCTAACAACTTCAAAGGTGGCCATTAAGATGACACTATATTTATAAATGAAATCTAATATGTTTATGTTTTACTTAAGCTTCTGTATATTTCATTTACGGCGTAGCTTTATGGTTTCCATTATGGGTAAACTCGATATCTTTATTTAAGGAAGTGCGGACTACCGCCCCCTCAAAGTGATTTGATTCGTTAATACCATATGTGGTACATATAAAGGATATATTTAATGATATTATATATGATACCATACAGGAATTAAAATACTATTATGTATCATTATGTTTTAATTCCATTAAATATGAAATAGAAACATAAGTAGCGTTCATGCGTACGTACGACTTACCGTCTCCATGAACGGTACATTTCATTTCTTATCACAAAATGTTATGTAATATTATAAGTAAATATATATAATGGATATATATGTAATATATTACATATAAAATATGGATATCATTCTTGAATTAAAAAATATATATATATCTAATTTTTTTAATTCCATTAATATGACAAAAAAAATGAAAGTAGCGTTCATGGGTACGTATGGCCTACCGTCTCCATGAACGGTGCTTTTCATTTTTTATCTCCAAATGATATGGAATAGTATAAAATGAATATTTACTGGATATATATGATATTTTAATACTACTCTGGAAATTATTTACTTATAACTACATGGGAAATCTTTTTTCAAACAAGTTTATTTTTTACTCATGTACCAAACATCGGAAAAAATGTCTGATATGAACTAACATTATTAAACAATTATTATAACATTATAATATGTGATATGAACTGAATAATAATCTCTAAAGGAGGTACATAGGCAATTATTAATTGACAAAAGTTTATTATTCAGGAATATAAAGAAACGAACAAGACAAGTTGGACTTGATGTAAGGGATCCTACTCCACTCTTTCTTTTTAAGTACACTCTTTTATGACATTCCTTTTAAAGCTCATCTTTCTTGTTATTGGGATGTTATTTTATATTAATCTTACTGTAATTTTTATGTTCATGTGATGAGAGCCCTATTCTCTCTCATCAATCCATTTTGGAAGTTTTGAGTGGCGCCGTTAGGCTGCCAAATTTTCGTAAGAGATCTAACCTCTCTCTTTATTTATAAGTACTCTCCTTTATGTCACTTCTTTTAAGCTCCTATTTGTTATGATGGGGGATGTTATTTTATATTACTCTTTCTGTAAATTTTATTTTAATGTGATGAGATACCCTATTTGATCTCATCAATCCATTTTTGGAAGTTTTAAGTGGCGTCGTTAGGCTGCTGAGTTTTCGTAAGGTATTTTTCATCTCACTTTTATTCCTGTGAGATTTATGCTACATTTGCCACAATTTCCTTTGAGTGGTGTATGTACTGACAATTATTTTACTCATTTTGTAATATTCTTTCATTTATGAGTATTTACATCAATGTTTTATTGTACTTCTTTCACGGTGCGTATGTTTCAAAAGATACCCATGTCGGTAAGGGAACCTTTCACCCTCCGCTTTTTAAGAGACTTATTTTGTTATGTCTATTAATTCACATAATATTATTTCGGGATATGTTCTTCTATATCCTTATTGATGTAAATTTTATTTCCAAGTGATGAGATACCATTTTTATCTCTCATCAACTCTTTTTCTGAATTTTGAAGTGACGCCGTTAGGCTGTCTAATTTTTGCAAGGGAACTTCTTAACCCAATTTCGATTCTTTGGGATAAACTTGTCCACCTTGAATATGTCGTTCTATGATTATGTGTGAATTTCCTCTGATTGTTTTACACTTAATACCCACTTATATTTCATGTATTCATTTGTCACACATAGTTATGTAACTGATTTATCCTTAATCCAAGGATACCGTCTTTGTATGGAACTTCGTCTCAATCTCCTTTCATTGAGGCATATTTTGTTTTATAAACAACTTTCTTTTATACGGTGTATAAACCCCTTTGAATTTTACGTTTATCCAAAAGGAATCTTTTTATATGAAGCGTTTTACTAAATGACAAAAGGGAATGTTTTTGTCGTACGTATGCGGCGACAACGACTTCTCCGCCGCTGTGACCATTATTTGACTTTCGGCTTCCTCTACAAGCCATACCTTCTTTTTAAAAGAAAAATAAATACCATGTTTTACTTTTATTTTATTTTGGTATTGAAAATGGTTTTCATAATATATTTATATCAATGTGTTGTATTGATATCATGTTATTGAAAGGTGGAAATGTTATGTTTCCTTTATGCATGTTTTATGTGATAAGATTATGTTATGGTTCTTGGGCATTGTTATGAAGATGGATGGTTCCGTGATAAACTAAGGGCGAGTGAGCCCGATATATCTCTCCAATGCATTGGGTAACGCGAAGGAGTGAAACGTTAAGGTTTCTCTGAAGAGATTTAAGGAATATACTGTGGTGGGTATTCCAAACGTAACTAAGAGGGTTACTCCCTACGTAAGAATGTTATGAATGCCTCAAGTTACCTTTTATTTCTTATGATTTCTATGATTTATTAATTATTTCATGAGGTATGTTAAAGTGCCTATGTTTTATGGGTAAAGTATGATTTCATTCTTATGTATATATGAACTCATGTTTCCTTTCCATATTTTTATAACCCTTACTGAGCTTTTTATGCTCATCCCAAGTTTTTGAAATGTTTTTCACAGGTCAAGGGAAATGTACTTGATGTGATGATAGTGTCAAGGACGTGTCAGGAAAGAATCCATGTTTTATTTTAAATATTTTTCCGTTGATGGGAAGAATGGATACTGTCTTTTATGTAACCACTTTGTTTAAATGTGGAATGTAATGCAAGTTTCATGATCTAATTTTCTAAAACTCTAAACCTGAAATGATCCTCAATGTGTAATCTTGTAATAACTCAAGATTAAGTAAGGTTTAAGGCTAGGGCCTTATAGTTGGTATTATAGGTCGGTTTAGATAACTTTAGAGGTTAGGGTATTCTTTAAGCATAAGTTGCATTACCATAATGGTTAGGATTTCAGAAAGAGTCCAAGTTTTAGATAAAGTGAATAAGTAAGTGTATCTTAGTGTTTACCTTCCTCATTGGTACATGATGGTTTTGTTGATATACTCACACTGACATTTCTGTTTTTAGTGAATGGATGGATCTAGCAGGCACCAGAGAGACAACAGGATTGAAGGAAACTGTGGTGGTTCTATGATTAAGATACTAGATAAAATGGGGGATTCAATGAGGAAACTCATGGTTGTTCTAAACCAACTATCAAGGAGTCATGATCAATCACTTGAACCTTGGTATGATCGTTAATGCATCATGTACGAGATGACCAATCAATGTGGAAGTTCAGGTAATAATTATAAAGGTAACCATTAGAGTTTATATGATCCTTACTTTTGAGGTAATTATGGGTTACTATATGTTATAATGGAAGTGAAAGGCATGTGATAAAATTGAGGTTAAATTATGTTATGGTTATTTTTGATGATTTTATCTCTTTTAGGGGAATGATTTGAGAATTATATAGTTTTGCAAAAAGGACAACACGCAGACCGTGTGACTACCCGTCACGTCGGACAAAGCTGCGGGAATTGAACCCACAACCAAAGTGCGACTGGTATTTATCGCCTACCACTGGACTACGTGAAGTCCCTGGTTAGTTTGACTGATTCTTTTTAGTTATATGAATTTATGAATTAAGAGTAAGTTTATTTTGGGTTATTTATGAAAATGATTAACCTATCATGGAGGATATGTGATTAGGTTAATTACTTTTCAATACGAGACTTTAGGAGCAACTGATGTTGTTTGGAGATAAATGTTACGATTTAACATGGAAGAATATGTGACTAAATCCTTCAAATTTTGGGTTTCAATCTTAGATTGGTTTACTTTGAAGTATTTTATGGACAAATTGTTTATCGGATGGTCCTCATGGAACTTTGGGTTTTGTTGGACAAATTTTGGAGATTAAGCATAGATTTTCTTTTTAAAGGGTTATCCTTTTTTGGATTATCTGACCTTGTAATAACCTTTTTGGTTTTGGTTTTTGATAAGGTCTAAAGATATGGGAAGTATATAGTTCTCTTTGGAGGATTAGGTGATTCTCTAGAAGTTTATTATAGTACTCTTAATGCGAACAAGTCTCCCTAAATACTCATCTTTTGGAAAAAAATATGAGTTTGATTAAGGAATCTAGTAAAAGTTGAAAGTCAACATGATATGTGATTATGTTTCCTTATGAATAAATTCCTTAATAAAAATTAACTTAAAACAAAAATGTTGTCTATTAACTTTTCCTACTGGGGAATCGAATACCGTTTAACCCATCAGAAGTTTGTGATTTTCTTATGGTTAACTTTCTCCTAGACATGTTTACTATCACTCTCCCTCAAGAACATGACCCTTTGCCTTTTCATCCATGTTTATGTTTTTCTACATGGAATCCTAGTATGGGTTAACTCGGATGACCTATGTACTTATCTTCCTTTATTTTAAAGTGATTTTTTTACCGACTCTTGTTCTGATGTTGGACTTTCAAGGATGTTTCCAAGCTCAATTTTAAAAATTGCGAGGACGCAATTCCCAAAAGGGGGGAAGGATGTAACACCCCAGGTAAATAAAGAATATGAAATTTTCATATTTATCCATATTTGTGAATAAAATATTAATATTACTTTAAAGGGGACACTATGCTCGATGGCGTACCCAACATGCAACAATGAGTTTTTTGGGAATCTTACGTTGCACTCTAATAATAAAATAATATTATTTTAAATGGTATTTAACATGTAGCCGTTGTATTGGCGGGAATGGATAGAAATAACTAAAATATGATTATATTTTTTTTAAATGTTTTTAAATTTATCCAATAAAAGTTAAATTCTTAAAATACGGAAAGAATTCAATTTTAAGCTTATATGCCCTAGTTTTCACTAAAGGTTCACTTATCGCCTTTTGATGGAGAACTGTCATTAAATATAGTTTTCTTCACTCTTATAAATTATATTGGACCAAATAAAACTCTTCTTAAGAATCGGGACATCAAAATTTACTTTGTACAAATTTTTGGTATCTTTCCAATAAAGTTCATTTTTTTAATGAATAGTGTAAAATGTTGTATTTTAATTCAAAACCCCTTTTTAATCTAATTTATTTATATGATTAGATTACCTTTTGAATTGGTTTTAAAGTGAAATTATAATATATATTTTGCCATTAAATACAATATTGGTCGTTGGAATTAATTTCACTTTGAAATCAGACTTAAACTAGTGTCAATCTTTTGATACTTATTGTTTCAAAAAAACACGCTATTTGCTCTGACAACGGAAATTAATTATTAAATTAATTAATGTGACTTATATGTTTTTAATTTTTTAAAATATAATTCATTTTTTAATTTGGAATATCAAATATATCTTAGGGTGAATTTTTGGATTTTTTTCTGAAAAACATCAATTTTTGATGAATAGTGAAACCACTAAGTGGTACTTATAAAAACTAATTTTTCTATTTAAATGAAATTTTTCCATCTTTGTGTTTTGAATTTATAAAATCCGACATACATGGTTGTCATTAAGAAGTAAAATGTGGTTCAATGGCATAAAAATAATTTTTTGTAGAATAGTAACTTATTAAGTTTTTAATCGCGATTAGAGGTAATTAGTGTAGTTTATGGTAAGAATAATGTTTTAATAAAATTAAATGACCTATACACATGTACTACCCTCATTGGATGTGTCATGGAAGACCAAGAAAATCCATGGGTCTACTTGGGGACCCCATGGAGCCACTTTGATTGGAAAATGACATAAATATCTTTTTATTTAATGATAAAGTAAAAATGACACAAACATGAAATGTTTTACTAAAAAAATTTTTACATGGGGTTATACAAGTCAAATTTTTGACTATAAATAGTCACTAGAAGTCTAAAAATATTTCCTACATCATAGTATTTTTTTTTATATTTTTTAGACATTAAATAAATTAAATTATTTATGACATCATGATGATGCAGCGATGACCTCATTATTTAATGATTTAAATAAAATGGAAAGATAATGTAATATCTAAGACCTAAAAATGTCCAAAACCTATTATATGAGTGGATTTCGAACCCTTATCACCTTATCCTCGAAATACATCAATGTGGGACCTTTAAAATCCGATACTCTTTTGAAAACAAAGTATCATTTTGTAACATTACAAGAGTGCCCCTCCTCTCCTCTTATAAAAGGCCCCACCTCTACCTCCTTACCCACACTCCCAAAGCCTTTGGCTCGGCCAAACCCTGCCCATTTTGTCTCTAAACTTCCCTCTATTACTCTTTGAAGCCTCACTTTGGGCAGAAGTCTTCCCAAGGAAGACTTTGCGCTCAAACCAAAGGGAGTTACCCGATTTTAAGGTAATGTCTTCACTTGTGTCCTTTTGTTTTATTTTGCTTCTCCAACCCCCAAAAATATTTTTATTCATTTGTATTGTAACAAATACAGTATCTTAAATATATTAGGATGTTTTTATAAAATGTATTCGAGCTACACTTACACACACCTACATCTAATGTTTAAAGAACATACTGTTTCTGTGGATGGCGAATTTTTGCCTCCCGAAACGATGATTGTTCAACATTCTTCTAACACCTTCAAAGGTGGCCATTAAGATTAAACTATATTTATATATGATATCTAATATGTTTATGTTTTACTAAATATTCTGTATTTCTAATTTATGGCGTACCTTTATGGTTTCCGTTATGGGTAAACACGATATCTTCATTTAAGGAAGTGCGGACTACCGCCCCTTCAAAGTGATTTCATTCGTTAATACCATATGTGGTACGTATAAAGGATATATTTAATGATATTATATATGATACCATACTGGAATTAAAATAATATTATATAAAATTATTTTTTAATTCCATTAAATATGAAATAAAAATGGAAGTAGCGTTCATGCATACGTACGGCTTACCGTCTCCATGAACGGTACATTTCATTTCTTATCTCAAAATGTTATGTAATATTATAAGTACATATACATAATGGATATATATGTAATATATTACATATAAATTATGTATATCATTCTGGAATTATAACATATATATATCTCTCTCATTTTGTTTTAATTCCATTAATACGACAAAAAAATGAAAGTAGCGTTCATGAGTACGTACGGCTTACCGTCTCCATGAACGGTGCTTTTAGTTTTTTATCTTCAAATGATATGGAATAGTATAAAATGAATATTTACTAGATATATATGATATTTTAATATTATTCTATAAATTATTTACTTATAACTACATGGGTAATCTTTTTTCAAACAAGTTCATTTTTGACTCATGTACCAAACATCGGCAAAAACGTCTGATATGAACTAACATTATTAAACAATTCTTATAACATTATAATATTTGATATGAACTGAATAATAATATCTAAATTATGTACTTAGGCAATTATTAATTGACCAAAGTTTATTATTCATGAATATAATGAAACGAACAAGACAAGTTGGACTTGAGCTAAGGGATCCTACTCCACTCTTTCTTTTTAAGTACACTCTTTTATGCCATTCCTTTTAAAGCTCATATTTCTTGTTATTGGGAGGTTATTTTATATTAATATCACTGTAATTTTTATGTTCATGTGACGAGAAACCAAATTCTCTCTCATCAATCCATTTTGGAAGTTTTGAGTGGCATCGTTAGGCTGCCAAATTTTCGTAAGAGATCTAACCTCTCTCCTTCTTTGTAAGTACTCTCCTTTATGTCACTTATTTTAATCTCCTATTTGTTATGATGGGGGTTGTTCTTTTATATTCCTCTTGCTGTAAATTTTATTTTAATGTGATGAGATACCCTATTTGATCTCATCAATCCATTTTTGGAAGCTTTAAGTGGCGCCGTTAGGCTGCCGAGTTTTCGTAAGGGATTTTTATCTCACTTTTATTCCCATGAGATTTATGCTACATTTGACATAATTTCCTTTGATTGGTGCATGTACTGACCATTATTTTACTCATTTTGTAATATTATTTCATTTATGAGTATTTACATCAATGTTGTATTGTCCTTCTTTCACGGGGCGTATGTTTCGAAAGATACCCATATCGGTAAGGGAACCATTCACCCTCCTCTTTTTAAAAGACTTATTTTGTTATGTCTTTTAATTCACATAATATTATTTTGGGATATGTTATTCTATATCCTTATTGATGTAAATTTTATGTCCGAGTGATGAGATACCCTTATTATCTCTCATCAACTCTTTTTCTGAATTTCGAAGTGTCGCCGTTAGGCTGTTTAATTTTTACAAGGGAACTTCTTAACCCAATTTAGATTATTTGGGATAAACTTGTACACCTTAAATATGTCGTTCTATGGTTATGTGTGAATGTCCTATGATTTTTTTACACTTAATAACCACTTATATTTTGTGTATTCGTTTGTCACATATAGTTATGTAACTGATTTATCCTTAATCCAAGGATACCGTCTTTGTATGGGACTTCGTCTCAATCTCCTTTCATTGAGGCATATTTTGTTTTATACACAACTTTCTTTTATACGGTGTATAAACCCCTTTGAATTTTACGTTTATCCAAAAGGAATCTTTTTATACGAAGCGTTTTACTAAACGACAAAAGGGAATGTTTTTGTCGTACGTATGTGACGACAACGACTTCTCCGCCGCCGTGACCATTATTTGAGTTTCGGCTTCCTCTACAATCCATTCCTTCTTTTTAAAAGAAAAATAAATACCATGTTTTACTTTTCTTTTATTTTGGTATTGAAAATGGTTTTCATAATGTATTTATATCAATGTGTTGTATTGATATCTTGTTATTGAAAGGTGGAAATGTTATGTTTCCTTTATGCATGTTTTATGTGATAAGATTATGTTATGGTTCTTGGGAAATGTTATGAAGACGGGTGGTTCTGTGATAAACTAAGGGCGGGTGAGCCCGATATATATCTCCAATGCATTGGGTAACATGGAGGAGTGAAACGTTAAGGTTTCTCTGAAGAGATTTAGGGAATATACTGTGGTGGGTATTCCAAACGTAACCAAGAGGGTTAATCCCGACGTAAGAATGTTATGAATGCCTCATGTTATCTTTTATATCTTATGATTTCTATGATTTATTCATGATTTGATGAGGTATCTTAAAGTGACTATGTTTTATGGGTAAAGTATGATTTCATTCTTATGTATATATGAACTCATGTTTCCTTTCCATATTTTTATAACCCTTACTGATCTTTTTATGCTTAACCCATGTTTTTGAAATGTTTTTCACAAGTCAAGGGAATGGTACATGATGTGATGATAGTGTCAAGGATGTGTCAAGAAAGAATCCAGGTTTTATTTTAAATATGTTTATGTTGATGGGAAGAATGAATACTGTCTTTTATGTAACCACTTTGTTTAAATGTGGAATGTAATGCAAGTTTCATGATCTAATTCTCTAAAACTCTAAACCTGAAAAGATCCTCAATGTGTAATCTTGTAATAACTCAAAATTAAGTAAGGTTTAATGCTGGGGCCTTATATAAATTCTCAATACATTATAATTTACTCATATTATTCACTGTATTTCTGGGTTTCTTATTGTGAGATGTAGTATTAAAATTTGACACAATTAAATGCTAGTGTAGGAATCATTCTTTTGTGACAACACATGATACACTAGGGTCAAATGATTTCTTAGGGATGATTCCAGATAAACTGGTCTCAAGATTATTTCATATGTTATGGATGTGAGAAAATTATGGAATGTTAAAGTTCCCTTAAGGGGAGTTATATAGAATATTGGCCCCTAAAACAGTCTTAATACCTCATGTTTGATTCATATTCATACTATTTACGAAGAGGTTCCCACATTAATACTAAGAATTCAATGGTGGGGTAAATATGTGAATTCATCACCTTTTATGTTCCTTCATAAAACAACTTTTTTCACCTATTAAAATGCACACAATGAACATTATACACACAAAAAATAGAAAAAAACACAAGAACAATAGAAACAATTTATCTCTATAAGGTTAATCACTAAAAATGAGAATCTAAACATTTGAAATGATCCAACAAAACCTATAATCACACATTACACTATAATTAACATGTGAATTAAAAATTAGTTGGTATTCTCCATTTACTCTTGATGCATAATGATTAATTTAATTTGTGCAATATATCCTCACACAAAAAAAGATTTAGAATATTAATTCTATTAATAAAGGAGTCTTCACCCAGAATAAAATTTTAGTAATCATTATTGTGATTTACCATCTTCCTCTTAAACTTTTATCCCTTCTTATCTCTATTATCTACACTTTTATAGAAAAAATGTTCCATTTGATTCTTCATTATTCTCTATGTAAATGTTGAGAGGCATATTTTTTATTAATTGAGACCAGAACATTTTTAATTATAATGTTCGATGTTTTTAAAAAAGGTATAATGGTAATTTCACCATAGTAAACAACCATGGATTTTTCTGATTTGTTCAATTAGTCAGATAATGAATTTTAGAAATTTTACAATCTAATTTAAAATTTTTGGAAGAATTAATATTTTTTCTTCAAGTGAAAATATTTTTTATCTCCTAAATCGGAGGTCCAGAAAATTATAACATAATTATTATGTTAGGAATATAAAATTTTAGTTGATGTTTAAATTTTATTTGTGGTATGTAGTTATGAACCATTAATTTTAAAGTCTTAAATTACACCACCAAATTATCTAATAATAAATTTTATATTTTATTTATGATATTGATGGCGTGGTATTATCATGACCTTGTGGTAGTTCCATCTTGAGATAGGTGGTGATAAGGTGAAAGTAGAATGTGTGAAGGGATTTGTTTTGAAAGTTTACATTATTATTAGATAAATTTAAGAGGAATTTTAATAGTAGGCTATATAAGTGATTAATATGAGAAAGTTATTGTACTAGAATATACTAATAAGGGGTCCAACCGGTCACCAATGTTGAAATTTTATACTTCTATAAATCCACAAAAATAGATCTATCATTTTTATCATAGTGGGAAATAAAAGCTCTAGAGTGAAATAATTATCATTATTCTCTAAATGTAATAAATTTAAGTAGTGGAAATAACAAAATTATATTAAAACATAATTATTGAAGTGATATTGAATCACCATCAAGGTGTACCTTTTCTATGGACTCTAACATCATATCTTGTGTTATTTATCTCTTCTTTCTTAATTGATTTTTTTTAGATTCCAATATAACGTAACATGGACAAGAATTAACCAAGGATTTATTCTTGAATAGTAAAATTTTAATTGAATGATGTTATAATTTAGAAATATATAAGGAATATTTGAATATTAAATATAATGTATGATTGTACTTAGTTGAGAATTATTATTACATGCTAAATTTGAATGTTTCAATTTAACTAATTATTTATGTTGAATCAATTAAAAATGTGGGATTTAATGGTAAGGGAAAGAAATATCTTATTCTAATAGGTTGTTTTATGGGATGTTTATTACATCTGAATTCATTGAGTTATCCTATAATCAAATCCCTTATAATAGATTGTGTGAATTGATATATATAGGTTTGACTTCATAATTATTTATTGAGTTTTATACTGATTAACATCCTTTATTTTTCTTTCATTTGGTTATATTTTACTCCAATTATGGTTTATTTAAATATTATAGAAAAATTATCTTGGGGGTTCAATTAGTTTTCAACCAAGTAAGATTGTGAAATCACCATAGAAGAGAAAATTCGTGGTCATATCAAGTCAAACCCACCTCTAGTTTTTTTTGTAATTTTATAAATTCAAAAAATATTAAACTATATGCTTCTAAAAAATAAAAAATAAATATTTTTGAATTATATATATACATTTAAAATAGATTAATTCTTCTATTTTAGAAAATGGAAATTTTTTATTCGTTAAAAAGGAATCACTTAAAACTAAAATAATAATTTTTTTATATTCATGAAATATTCAATGGAAACATTATTCTTTTATAGTTAAATTGGTTTTAATATAAACATTACATAAAATAATAATGATTGTGTTTTTCAAAATTGTTTTTTATATTCTAATCCATCTTTGTTTTTATTAAAACATGTTATAAAAAAATAATTTCAAAACATAATAATAATATAGTGTGAATGTATTAAATTTTTAAATATTTAGAATAAAAATGATGAAGTTATATATATATTTTTCTATTTCAAAATAAATTATGATATATAATGGGATAGATATAGGTAATAAATAAATAAATTAATGATCACTTTACAGTAATCATTAACATAACCTATATAGTATATTAAATTATATCATAAATAAGAGGATCTGTAAAAATGTTATTATGTTATTCTTGTGTTCTAATAAACTATAATATAATATCCCATTATTATTCTGTGGTTTAAATGTAAAGGGTGTATTATATATCTATTTTTTTCTCATGGGTGATATTTTATATTCTTAGACAAATATATGTTAACTTTTTATCACAGAAAATTAAAGGTTTACTAATAATCATTCAAAAATTAGTTGGTGTGTGTTGAATCGACAACAAATCTGATAAAAAACATATAGCTACCGCATTTTTAGCCTATATATTTGAAATTTATATTAATTGTTGTTTCGTACAACACTAATAATCAAAACATTCTCCTAATAAATGAAAAGATGCATATGTTCTTTTTCTTATAAATTTTTATATCCATCAATGCCATTATCTGCTTTTTTTGATGAAAATAATTTCTATAATAATAAAAAAATCCAAGATCCATAGTTCTATTAAGGGAATGAAATTTGTTTATCCTTGAAATGGAGATATTTTACATTTTACAGAGATATCTCATACTATTATATAGAAAATATTATGTATATTCTATTTATTTTATGATATAATAATCATCTAGTCACCCATCTAAAAAGTTTCCAGTCAATTATTCTCCCATATTCATAAAGATAAAAAGTGTTAGTGGTTCATATAAGAGTACTTACAATTTTTTCATTGTAAAAAACATACCTATGAAGTTAATATATTTCATATTTTTTTACATAAGAAATTTATACTTAGTCTTTGATAAATTTGAAATATAGAGAAAGATGATAGTACAACCATCATTCTAATTTCAAACAACCATTTCAAATGTTTTAAAAAAAAATAGATAGATATTTTCTATAATAGATAGAATGAAAAAATATAGTTTCATTAAAACAATTCTTAATAAAAATATTTCAATCATCGTCACAATTTTGATGGAAAGAGACAACCTCTAAGTGTGTTTGGTTTGGACCAACAATTGATTGCATGTGAGGGGGTTAGATGTGATGAAAAATATATTATATCAAGATACCATTATTTTTTTAATGAGAACACCAAAGAGTTCACACATCAATAATTGTTTCATACATACTTTACAAAGCAAGGTGTTTTTTAGGGTTCCAGATGAAATGAAACTTAAGAATTAACAATTGTTGAGAGGTTTGGATCATCAAACCCTTTTGATGGGATTTATTTCCTACTATGGGTCTCTCTTATAGTTTTAAGATTACTTTAAGAATCTCATCCTAATCCCAATATGATATATGATATAATAACAAAATGGTCATACGTTAACCACATTTATGTGTATAAGATTTAGGGGATATCATTATTAAATCCATCTATATATTTTTGAGGATTTTCATCCATTTCCTTATAATGAATAACTGATTATATAGGAATGATGAAAATCAAGGAACTTATGAATTTTTTTTCATGAAGGGAATATGTTTATATCATGAGGAGGGTATTGAGCCATTATGAGGAATCCTACATATTCTATTTCTATCAAGAATAAAAATCCACAAATTACATCAAACATGGGTAGTTTAATGTCATGTGTAATGTACTTAGGTTATGGAAACTAGGAACCAAATATTTGAGTGCATGTCTTTAGGAGACAACCTTCATATCTTAGTTATATATGGATTAATTGTTATCTTAGTTTGTTCACAGCATTTTGACTATCTCCAAGGTAGATTCCTTTATACTTAGGCTATTTATATCATGACATTCATCACAGATTACCTATTGAGATCTCCCTGGTTTTTAAAGATTCATGATTTGAATCACTTGACCATTGAAACTCTCTAAGCCTATGGAAATAATGATCTATGTTAGAAATAAGAGGAAATGATTAATCAGTTCACTAAATTAAGATATGAGACATATGTATTGGGACAAACCACATGATGTTTAATATAGAAATAATGATATAGGAAGGAGTCCTAGGTATCTTGGTTATGATTGGAATATATGTCATTAATGTTTAATTAGATTCTCAATCAATTGTTGGGTGACGTAGAATGATCATCCCATGCAAACTATTGGGTCCTAATGGTTTAAATGTCAAAGACTTGAACGAAATTATAACAATGTGGGTACCTAGTTGATTTATAGATCATGCCTTATGAAGGTGTTATAAAAATATTTTTTATAAAAAGAATAAGATTCTTTATAGTTCAATGAATTCTAAGACCATTGGTTGATGAGGAAATATTATCATTCTTTGGGAATGATTGGGTAATGATGGATGTAATGTTAGAGACATGCAAAGACTAATACTAAACTGGGTTAACATTTGAGTTTGGTCTTGAGCCGTAATAATACACCCTATATGTCCTTATTATGGTAGTAATTAGATTCGTTCTAGTGCATTTGGTTAAGGATTACACACTCAAATTTCACTTATATGTTGGAATTATCATATTATGTTGTTGATTGGGGATTACACACTAAGGATTAACTTATATGCAACATATATCATATTATCCCACTATTTAGGGATTACACACTGAGGATTGGCTCATATGTTGGGAATATCATATTATTACACATATCGAGAATCACACATTGGGGTTTTCTTTATCATGATAGAGTATGTTAACTTGAATGATGTGATAATCGAAACCCATTAATCCCATGTGAGCTATTCTCAGTGTAAGAAACTAGGGATAACAAATAATTAGTCTCATTTATTGTGGATGTGGGACTTAGGTGTTAAGAATTACCTTTGGATTCTTAATATAGAGCATAGTCCATAAGGATGTTTCCTACATATCATTGTTATTACAAGAATCTGATTCCTCATAGTTCAATTGATTGGGGAATAAACAATCAGGTCTCCCTTTTGACCGAGTCTTAAAAACCATGTATAGACACTGTTTCCATGTTATGAGATTCCTAATTGATCTGTAATTCTTTTATACCTATCTTACAATGATTTTCCACCTGAAATGATTTGAATTTTTGTTTGACATGTTTTAGGATGTCTGCTTGATATTTCCAAAGAAAATATCAGGACCTTTTTGACTTGTTACAAGGACATAGTATGACGTAGATGGAATGTATAAAGATCTCTATATGATGATTGATGATTTTTCTGAAAAAAATTTAATGAAACTACTATATTTTCTTATAATCAATCACATTATCCCAACAGACATGCTTACCGGATCCATCTGACTTCCCGGGTGTTGTCTTGAAAGTTGGATGAACCAAATGGAGGTCATCATGAGAGAGAGTCTAAAATGGCTCTGAGGTTTTCATATGTACTGGAAAACTTGTCTGGATGTCATCGTTAGAGCTGAATAACATATACAAGGTACATCTCAATATCAAAATGATATAACCTGAGAACATTTGAATATATGGATGGATTTTCCAGGGGATGTCACGAGAGTCAGTTTACATGCCCCTAAACTGTCACAAGACTTAAATGATATAAAATGGTGTCTCCATATGTCCTAGGTGAATTGTTTAGAGGAAATTTTAATGGATTGTATGGTGAGATTTAAGGGTTTCATGAGATGTGGTTGGAGTGATTTGGGGTACCATGTGAATTTCTCAAACATGTTTTGGGGACATCACATTATGAAAACAGTATACCAATGGAGCATGACATTATCTGGGTGACATGTCTCGGTGCTGTCTCACATATCAGGTGGTTCATGAAAAGAAAATGAGGATCAATATATATGCTCTTCACATAACACATCCATATTTTAGTATTTTTTCAGACTTTTATTTCATATTCCCTGGATCTATTCAATGTTATCATGTTTTATATATCACATGTTTTAGAAGGAATGTGGGATATACTTACTGTAACCCAACAGAATTTCTCCATGTGAACTATGAGTGATCACACAAAGTGTTTATGCATGATGTATGATCTATTTGGTTTTAACCCATATATTACATGATTTAAAACATTTAGGATCACGGGATTAGATGCTCCATGAAATTCGCTCTGATTCATGGGTGCACTGGTGCATGGTTCCATGTTATTATTATATATATGTATTGATTTTATATTAAAGATGGGGTGGGGGATTTATAGGCCTTGAAACCCTAGTTATTCATCTTTTTTCATGGAATGTATCATGAAAACATTGGTTGGAGTTAGTGGAGGGCAATCAAATCACATATCTTCATGAGGTCCCACCATAGGTCATTCAGGGTCCATCACATGCCTTTCAACAACCCCAATCCCATATCATGTATTCCATATTTATAGGATTATGGAGAAATAATGGTATGTTTCCTAAATATGTAGAAATTACAATGGACTTTGAAATTTTCATGTGGAAATGTCCAAGGGCCTCCATGAGACTTGGGATCCTACCAAAATTTCATCATGTGATCTCACAAGATTTTTTTGGGATATTTTTCGAGACAAGGATGGTTTATCAAAGGGATTTTCAAGAACATTCTGGTGAGTCACATGAGTTTTATGATAGTAATAGGCTCCCAAAATTCCCCTTTTTTATTTCCCTTTTTAATTTATAAGGCATGAGTTCATCCTATTTTTCTTGAGTGTTCCAAGGATAATAATTCAACATATTAGTGATATGTCAAATGACCAAACAAAAGGTCACATGGGGATGTGTGAACATTTATCTTAGTAAAACACTTCTACTTATCATTGGACCAAAAGGGGGAGCACGAGACTATGTCAAAATATCGGAATCCTTCAATTTGACATGGGTGACATGCTAGAATGCTCGTACGTAACCTTTAGGACATGTCACTAGGACTTCCACGATGGATCACATGCATCATAGGTTGTGTCGTGTGATTTTCCTTATTGAAAGTGAATCCCTCCTTTCACATTTTAATTTCCATTGTGTATGTTTCAAAATTTGGGGATCTCATGAAATTTTATGAGGGTTGTTGAAGATAATAAATCTTCCTATCAGTGATTAAATGAGTGATATTTACGATAAGAAGATGCTCATTAAATTTGAATATTTTTGACCAATTTTCCAAGTAATGTGGGATGGATGGTCATCCATTCACTTTTGGAAAATTCTCAGGACTTGGAGTGCTCGTCTGGCTGATATAGTTTGATAACTGGCTGTTTGGGGTGCTTTTAAAAGAGCATAATAAATCTTTGAAGTGACTTCATGGGACCTTCCACAGGAAATGTTCTATTTATTTAAATAATAGTGAAATTATACTGGTCATATCATCAGCTGTCTAATGGGGTTTCATGAAATTCATATGACCAGGGACACCTTATTCTTCCATGAGTGAAAAAATTTATTTTCTAATAAATGGGGAATCATATGATGTTTATGAGAATATAGTTTTGTTTTAAATATTATGTATTCCTTAAGTGAGGTATATGATATATAATTTAATTTTGATCCGCGTGATGACTAATTTAAAAAAGATAAATGAACCCAAAATATTATCTAATAAAAATAATTAGATTTTTTTATTTATGATATAAATGGGGTGGAATTGAAATAGAATGAAAGTGGTGACGTGGAAATTAAGATTATGATTATGTAGACATATGATGGATGGAGATGATATTATAAGATAGTTGGCCCTATTATTATGGGAATTTAATAGTGTTTTAATTGGGGGGTTACACATGTGATTGAGAGATTATTGTTTTTAAAGGATAATGGTGGAATGAATTAAATTTATGAAATGTGATGTCTATAAAAGTTTTTTAAGAGTAAAATGAGAAAATTCACAAGTATTGTGATCTTAAAGGTTTGGATAGTGGCCGAATATTCTTTTGAGGAGGTAGGCTGTTTGGAAAATCATGTTTTCTGATGAATGTGAGGATTGCTCAATTCACTATAAGAAAAGAATGAAATAATATGTATATATATATATGTATGTATATATCAGGGAGTTTCATAAGTGTCTCCTCATGTTCAATGAATATAAATTCATATAATTTTTTTTTCATAATTTGATACAACACCATGAGAAATAAGAATAGATATATTTTAATTAAATCGAATGTGTTTGATATATTTTTTGAAACACAACACTATGTCTAAATAATTTATTATTAAGAAACCCTTAAAGAACATGTTTTTGAATTTCATGGTTGAAATTGAAATATAAACATTGGGAAAATATATTTTTAATTTTTTCAAATAATGATATTTTATTTATTAATGCATAACAAATAATCCCTTAATTTTCATTAAATCCATTTTATGCTTTGAAAATTTGTTTTCATAAAAAATGATTTTTATTAAACTTTTTAGAGAAATTAAAATAATTTTTACCATTTTAAAAAATATATTTGATGAAATTAATATCATTTTTTAAATCATAATATCAATATTATATGGGTAGGGGGTTTAGAATTGTTCAAATAATATATATTTTTCATTGAATAGTGAAAATATAAATTTTGGTATAAGATATTTTTTATTTTAATGAACAAGTTAGATAAGGTTTTTAATTTTAAAATAATTTAAAATATGATTCATTTAATTATAAATTATATAATTAATTTAAATGAATCCATTATCATTAAGGATTTGTGTATAAGTAAATTTTTAGGCTTCAAAATAGAAAGGTAGAAAAAACTATTTTTATGTGTGGAAGGTGTTTTTATAATAATAAATTAAATTAGAAACTATTTGGTAATTTATTATTTAAATTTATATATTATATATTATATATTATATATTTAAATAAATTTATCCATTTTTATAAGGAAATGTATGGAAGTCAATTATATTTTATACATAAACATCATTTTGATAAAAAACAGGGTTTCATTCCAGTTTGTGTGGTTATAAAAAATGAAATTATAGAAATTAAATCAATAGAGTATTTTAAAATGTATTAAATTTTTTTATAATCATAATTAATATAATTTAATCATTTTACCATTATTTTTGGTCATAATGAATAATAAAAAAGAAAATTTTTGTTACTCATGTAAATGTCAAAATGAGTTTACTAAGGGGTTAAACGAAGGAATATAGTGAAGATTTCCCTAAAATATGTAAAATATCTATATTTTAAAGATATTTAAATATAATAGTATCATAAATTTTAATCCCTTTCCATTTTTATGTACTTTACCATGAAGGAGACATCATATCATTGAACTCTTTTAAGAAATTCCATGTTTGTCCCACCCCTCACCTATAAAAGGGATAACTTCTCTTCAATTATTACCAACATTTGAGCCTTATATATTAACCAATACATTCTAAAAATCTTTAATATAATACTTCTTTTAATACTAGAGTTTTTTTATATGAATACCAACACTCAAATGCATAAGGTTTATGAAAAAATGAGGTCTCTCTCAAGAGTTATAAATGAAACCTAATAACATTCAATTTTTTTGTAATTAAAATTTATATAATCTTATTTTATCCACATAACCAAGATTATTAAAATAGTATATATATTATTATTATTATTATTATGATTATGTATCAACCATTTTCTACCCTTTCTCCATTAAATTGGAAATAAAACTATTTCTTCTACGTATTTTTGGACTATCACTTCCATGTTAAGATACAATTTTTATTCAGCATCATTCGTATGCGGTTATATTGAAGGATTTAAATTTTATATGATATTTATAAAATAATTATGATTATTTAATTATAATATGTAATATACCATTTTAAATTCAAATCGATTACAAAAAGATAACATCTATCGTTTGTACTTGTGGAATACCACCTCCATGAAGCGATGGGACTTTTTTATCATTTATTCTTTACACGACTAGTAAAATGGATGTTTTTAATTGTTAAATACGATATATATGATATAATAAGGATTAATAAATGTTTAATTATTATTTTTATTCATTAATTACATCAATCGAAAAGGGGAAACATTACTCGTTTGTGCATACATATTACTATAAGGCCCCAGCCTTAAACCTTACTTAATCTTCAGTTATTACAAGATTACACATCGAGGATCTTTTCGGGTTTAGAGTTTTAGAGAATTAGATCATAAAACTTGCATTACATTCCACATATAAACAAAGTGGTTACATAAAGCTAGTATTCTTCATTCGCATCAATGGAAACTTATTTAAAATAAAACATGGATTCATTCATGACACTTCCTTGACACTATCATCATAACATGTACCTTTCCCTTGACCTGTGAAAAACATTTCAAAAAAAACTTGGGATGAGCATAAAAAGCTCAGTATGTGTTATAAAAACATTGAAAGGAAACATGGGTATATATATACATAAGAGTGAAATCATAATTTACCCATAAAACATAAGCACATTAACATACCTCATCAAATCATGAGTAAATCATTGAAATCATAAGACATAAAGGTAACTTGAGGCATTCATAACATTCTTACGTAGGGAGTAACCCTCTTAATTATATTTGGAATACACATCATAGTATATTCCCTAAATCTCTTCGGAGAAACCTTAACGTTTCACTCTTTCGTGTTACCCAATTCATTGGAGAGCTATATCAGGCTCACCCGTCCTTAGTTTATCACGGAACCACCCGTTTTCATAATAATGCCCAAGAACCTCAACATAATCATATCACATAAAACATGCATAAAGGAAACATAACATTCCCACCTTTAAATCACAAGATAGTAATACAAAACATTGATATAAAATCATTATGAAAACCATTTTCGAAACCAAAATAAAAGAAAAGTAAAACATGGTATTTATTTTTCTTCTAAAAAAAGTATGGCTTATAAAGGAAGTCGAAACTCAAATAACGGTCACGACGGCGGAGAAGTCGTTGTCGCCGCATACGTACGACAAAAACATTCCTTTTTGTCCTTTAGTAAACACTTCGTATAAAAAAGATTCCTTTTGAATAAACGTAAAAGTCAAAGGTGTTTATACACCGTATAAAAGAAGGTTGTGTATAAAACAAAATATGCCTCACTGAAAGGAGATTGAGACGAAGTCCCATACCTCGGGTCCGACTTGACTCGACCGTTCTTTAATCTCCTGAATAATAAACTTGAGTTAATCTCTAATTTCTTAAGAATCTTTTTCAAGTTCATTATTCCTTTTATACCATGTTATGAAAATCATGTAATCATTTAAGTTAATAATGTTTATTTTGTCGGTATTTGGTTCTTAAGTCAAAAATAGACTTCTTACACTTACATGTTGTTAATTTGGTCAAAGGTTCGTTATATCCAGAATTATATTAATGATTTGGATAACATATATATCATATATATTCATCATATACATGTATTTTTAATATTACCTCACATTTAGAGGTAAGAAATGAAATGCACCGTTCATGGAGACGGTAAGTAGTACGTACGCATGAACGCTACTTCCATTTCTATTTCGTATATTATGGAATGGAATCATAATGATATAAGAGTATATAATAATTACAGTATAATAGCATATATAATATCATTAACTTTATCCTTTACACATCCCACATATGGTATTAACGAATCAAATCACTTTCAGGGGGCGGTAGTCCGCACTTCCTAAAATGAAGATATCATGTTTACCCATAATGGAAAAAATAATGGTATACAATAAATGAAAAATACGGAAGCTTAAGGAAAGAATAAACATATTATAGATCATATATAAAAATAGTGACATCATAATGGCCACCTTTGAAGGTGTTAGATGAGTATTGAATAATCATCGTTTCGGGAGGCAGAATTTCGCCATCCACGGAAGCCGTATGTTCTTTAAAAATTTGATGTAGTTGTGTGAGAGTGTAGCTCGAATAAATCTTATAACAATATCCTAGTATATTTAAGATACTTGTGTTGTTACAAAAGAAGTAAATAAAAAGAGTTTAGGGGGTTGGAGAAGCAAAATAAAACAAATGAACATGAGAGAAAGAATTACCTTTAAAAGTGTAACTCCTTTTGATTTGAGCCTAAAGGATTCCTTTGAAAGGATTATGCCCAAAGGGAATCCTCTAGTATGAGGAGAGGTATGTGGAGAGAGTAAATGGGCAGGGGATGACCGAGCCAAAGGTTTGAGGAGTGTGTGAAATGAGGTAGAGGTGGGGGCCTTTTATAAGAGGAGAGGAAGGGAACTTTTGGAAATCATGAAACTATTATTTTATTTTCAAAAGTGTTTCGAATTTATAAGGTCACAAATTGATATATTTCTAAGATATGATGATAAGGCATCGAAATATTCCCATCCAATAGTTTTTGGACAAGTTTAGGTCTTATATATTACATTATCTTTCCATTTTATTTTAATCGTTAAATAATGAGGTCATCGCTGCATCATCATGATGTCATAAATAATTTAATTTATTTAAAGTCTAAAAATTATAAAAAAAATACTATGATGTAGGAAATATTTTTAGATTTATAATTAATATTTATAGACAAAAATATGATTAGTATAACCCCTTATAAAAATTGTTTTAGTAAAACAATTTATGTTAGTGTCATTTTCACCTTTATTTAAAAAAAAGGCATTAAAGTCATTATCTCACCCATGTGGCTCCATGGGGTCCCCTAAATCGACCCATGGGTTTTCAATGTCGGACATGACACAACCAATAGGGTTAGGACATGTGTCATGGTGTTTTCATGTTTTTATAATATCATTTTTACCTTAAATTACACTAATTGCCTCTAATCGCGATTAATGAAAAGAAGTTACTATTCACCAAAAAAATTATTTTCATCCATTTGAACCACATTTTACCTACTAATGAAAACCATGTATGTCGGATTTTCAAAATTAAATACACATTAGTGGTAAACATTCATTTAACTGAAAAATCAGTTTGCTTGATTACCACTTAGTGGTTTCACTATTCATCAAAAATTGGAGTTTTTCAGAAAAATACCAAAACATCACACTAAGCTATATTTGATATTCTGAATTCAAAAATGAAGTCTATTTTACAAATTTCAAAACATATAAGTCACATTAATTAATTTAATAATTAATTCCCGCTGTCAGAGTAAATAGCATGTTTTTATGAAACAATAAGTATCAAAAGATTGACACTAGTTTAAGTCAAATTTCAAAGTGAAATTGATTCCAATGACCACCATTGGATTAAATGGTAAAAATATATTCTAATTTCACATAACCAATTCAAATAATAATCTAATCATATAAATAAATTAGATTAAGAAGCAGTTTTGATGTAAAATGCAGTATTTTTCACTATTCATTAAAAAATTAACATTGTCAGAAAAATACCAAAAATTCACACAAAGTAAATTTTGATGTCCCAAACATAAAGAATAAGTTTATTTTGACAAACATAGCTTATAAAATTTTCAAAAGATAGATTCAAAAATGGTTTTCCATCAAAAGGCAGTAAAACAATCTTTTAAGAATATTAGTGTATTCCATGCATAAGATTGTATTTATTTTGATTTTAAGCCTCCAAAACACTATCTTAATCATTAATAAACATAGATAAAAATATCTATTATTCATTACTTACTTGGGATGTTACATCCTTCCCCCTTTTGAAAATTGCGTCCCCGCAATTTATTTACTTATCGAATAAATGGGGGTACTTATCCCTCATTGCATTTTCAGATTCCCATGTTGCCTCTTCCATCATGTGGTTTTTCCAAAAAACCTTTACCTTCTTAATCACCTTATTCCGTAACACTTGCTCCCTGTGGTCAAGAATCTGGACCGGTTGTTCCTCATAAAATAGGTTCTCTTCCAACTGAACTACCTCCGGACTCAAAACATGAGATGGATCTGGCATATACATTCTCAACATCGAAACGTGAAAAACATTGTGTACCTGAGATAAACTCGGAGGTAAAGCCACTCGGTAAGCAACTGATCCAACTCTCTCCAGAATTTCATATGGTCCAATGAACCTTGGACTCAGCTTTCCTTTCTTACCAAATCACATCACACTTTTCCAAGGAGAAACCTTGAGAAAAACATGATCACCTACCTCGAAAGATAGATCCTTACTCCGGTTATCCGCATAACTCTTCTGCCTGCTCTCAGCTGTTCTCATGTGTTTCTGAATCAGCTGAAATTTTTCTGCCATCTCTTCTACCAATTCTGGTCCCATCAACTTCCTTTCACCCACTTCATCCCAGAAAGCTGGAGTTCGACACCGCTTCCCATATAATGCCTGAAATGGTGCCATATGTATACTGGAATGAAAACTATTATTATATGAAAATTCAACCAAAGAAAGATATTGGTCCCAACTTCCCTGATAATCCATAGAACAAGCTCGTAGCATATCCTCCAATGTCTGAATTGTTCGTTCTGATTGCCCATCTGATTGAGGATGAGAAGCTGTACTAAAATTTAATTCAGTACCCAACGACTTCTGAAGGCCCTTCCAAAAGTTATAAGTGAACCTGGGATCACGATCAGATACAATGGAGAGAGGAACTCCATGTAACCTAACTACCTCTTTAAGATAAAAACGGGAAAGTTCATCCAGGGAAAAATTATCTCGTATAGAAAGGAAATGATTATATTTGGTCAAGCGATCAACAATAACCCAGATTGCATTATTACCTCGAGATGTCTTCTGTAATCCCACAACAATGTCCATGAATATATTCTCCCATTTCCACTCTGGCACTGGTAAAGGCTAAAGCATCCCTTTCGGTAACTACCACTCTTCTTTAACCTGCTGACAAGTCAAACACTTCACAGTAAAATCAGCAATATCTCTTTTCATTCCATCCCACTAGAAATACTCTCGCAGATCTCTGTACATCTTAGTTCTGCCAGGATGAACTGAAAACAGAGAACTATGAGCTTTACATAACAACTCTCTCTTCAACTGTGAATCACAAGGCACACACAATCTCTTCCCTAATCTCAAAACGCATTCATTATCAATGTTGAATTCAGGCAACTTACCATTCTGAACCAGCTCTACCTTTTTCTACAACTCACTGTCTTGATTCTGTGCTTGCTTGATTCTATTTGATAGAGAAGATCTCACTGATACCTGAAACAAAACAGAAGAACATCCTGCACCAACAACTTCTATGCCAAAGTTCATCAAATCCTTAACCAAAGGATCACGTTCCAAATTCAACATTGTTAATGAAGCATTACTTTTTCGACTCAAAGCATCAACCACTTTATTTTCTGTTCCCGGATGGTAATGAATTGTACAATCATAATCCTTGATTAATTCTAGCCATCTCTTCTATCTCATGTTTAATTCTTTCTGAGTGAATATATACTTTAAACTTTTGTGATCGGTATATATTTCACACTTTACTCCATACAAATGATGCCTCCACATTTTTAAAGCAAATACAATAGCAGCTAATTCCAAATCATGTGTAGGGTAATTTACCTCATGAGTTTTCAACTGACGTGAAGCATAAGCAATTACCTGATCATTCTGCATTAGGACGCAACCAAGTCCTTCCAATGAAGCATCACTGTATATAACAAACTCACCATTCTTGGAAGGTAGTGCCAAAACTGGAGCATTCACCAATCTTCTTTTCAACTCCTGATACAACTTCATTTGATGGCCCGACATCTGCTGAAGTAGTTGTAAAGGATTTCACCACCCCTTTCTGCCTGTAATCTAATTGCTTCCCATCACTCAAGCTCTTTGTCGGACACTCATTTGCATAGTGACCCATCTCATTGCACTTATAATATTTCACTAACTGTAAATCAAATTTGTTCTTACCTTCACCTTGATCCTTTTCAATGAAATCACGAGCCTTATGTCCCATCTTACCACATCGATAACACTTTCCAGAATTCAGAAGACATTCCCCAGCATGCCTTTTACCACATTTATCACAAACTGGAAACTTAGTTTTCTTACCATCAGACTTTTTTGAAGAATTATTACCTTTCTCATGCCACCTCGGTCTCTTCTTCTGCTAGTTGTTATAGAACACTTGATCATCGGCAAACTCCATTTCCACCTTATTAGCACATCGAACAAGCTTTTCATAACTTTTAATCTCACGAGAAGCTAATGCCCTTCGATATTTTGGCTTTAATCCTGAGTAAAAATGATTGATTTTACTATCAAGGTCTCGGATAAAATTTGGAGCATACCTTTCCAATCGAGTGAACCTTTCTTCATAGGTAGCCACTGAGTCTTCCTCTTGCCTCAATTCCGAGAATTGCTTTTCCAACCTAAGTCTAACAACCTTAGGAAAATACTTCTCAAGAAACATACCTTTGAATTCATCCAAGTCGAGAGCATCAATCTCATCAGCGTCCCTGATATTTTTAACCATCGTCCACTACTGATCTGCCTCACCCTCCAAACGGTAAATGGCAAGACTAAACTTTTGATTGTCTGAACACCCCATGACATCAAAAATCTTCTCTAGTGCTTTAATCCACCCTTCAGCTAACACAGGGTCAAATCATCCTCTGAATGATGGGGGATGTTGCCTCATGAAATGTCCCACCACTGACATGATCCTCTGCGGTTGATCTGGCTGATCTCGTGTATGGATACCACCGCCATTTATCGCTTGAGTCAACTACGCCATTACTGCAACAAACTGTTCAGTTCCAATTCCGACCATCTGAGGATGCTGATTCGGAAGGTTATTTCCTTCTGTATGCCTTCCTAGCACTGCTTCCCTGTTTCCTCTCCAGAAAACCATTCTGAACAAACATGTCTTAGATGAAGCAACATGGTAATCTTCAAATGCTATATCAATTCTATTTGACCATAAAAAAAATATATTTGGATAATCATTTAATATAATTCTAACTCCTAAAGTAATCTAAACCGACCTCTGATACCAACTATAAGGCCCCAGCCTTAAACCTTACTTAATCTTGAGTTATTACAAGATTACACATCGAGGATCTTTTCAGGTTTAGAGTTTTAGAGAATTAGATCATAAAACTTGCATTACATTCCACATATAAACAAAGTGGTTACATAAAGAGAGTATTCTTCATTCCCATCAATGGAAACATATTTAAAATAAAACATGGATTCATTCTTGACACTTTTTTGACACTATCATCATATCATGTACCTTTCCCTTGACCTGTGAAAAACATTTCAAAAAAAACTTGGGATGAACATAAAAAGCTCAGTATGGGTTATAAAAACATGGAAAGGAAACATGGGTACATATATACATAAGAGTGAAATCATACTTTACCCATAAAACATAAGCATATTAACATACCTCATCAAATAATGAGTAAATCATTGAAATCATAAGATATAAAGGTAACATGAGGAATTCATAACATTCTTACATAGGGAGTAACCCTCTTGGTTACGTTTGGAATACCCATCACACTATATTCCCTAAATCTATTTGGATAAACCTTAACATTTCACTCCTTCGCGTTACTCAATGCATTGGAGAGCTATATCGGGCTCACCCGCCCTTAGTTTATCACGGAACCACCCGTTTTCATAATAATGCCCAAGAACCTCAACATAATCATATCACATAAAACATGCATAAAGGAAATATAACATTCCCACCTTTCAATCATAAGATATCAATACAACACATTGATATAAAAACATTATGAAAACCATTTTCAATACCAAAATAAAAGAAAAGTAAAACATGTTATTTATTTTTCTTTTAAAAAAAAGTATGGCTTGTAGAGGAAGCCGAAACTCAAATAACAGTCATGACGGTGGAGAAGTCGTTGTCGCCGCATACGTACGACAAAAACATTCCCATTTGTCGTTTAGTAAATGCTTCATATAAAAAATATTCCTTTTGAATAAATGTAAAAGTCAAAGGTGTTTATACACCGTATAAAATAAGGTTGTGTATAAAACAAAATATGCCTCAATGAAAGGAGATTGAGCTGAAGTCCCATACCTCGGGTCCGACTTGACTCGACCGTTCTTTAATCTCCTGAATAATAAACTTGAGTTAATCTATACTTTCTTAAGAACCTTTTTCAAGTTCATTATTCCTTTTATACCATGTTATGAACATCATGTAATCATTTAAGTTAATAATGTTCATTTTGTCGGTATTTGGTTCTTAAGTCAAAAATAGACTTCTTACACTTACATGTTGTTAATTTGGTCAAAGGTTCGTTATATCCAGAATTATATTAATGATTTGGATAACATATATATCATATATATTCATAATATACATGTATTTATAATATTACATCACATTTAGAGCTAAGAAATGAAATGCACCGTTCATGGAGACGGTATGCCGTACGTACGCATGAACGCTACTTCCATTTCTATTTCGTATTTTCTGGAATGGAATCATAATGATATAAGAGTATATAATAATTATAGTATAATAACATATATAATATCATTAACTTTATCCTTTACACATCCCACATATGGTATTAACGAATCAAATCACTTTCAGGGGGCGGTAGTCCGCACTTCCTAAAATGAAGATATCGTGTTTACCCATAATGGAAAAAATAATGGTATACCATAAATGAAAAATACAGAAGCTTAAGGAAAGAATATACATATTATATATCATATATAAAAATAGTGACATCATAATTTCCACCTTTGAAGGTGTTAGATGAGTATTGAACAATCATCGTTTCGGGAGGCAGAATTTCGCCATCCACGGAAACCGTATGTTCTTTAACCATTTGATGTAGTTGTGTGAGTTTGTAGCTCGAATAAATCTTATAACAACATCCTAGTATATTGAAGATACTGATGTTGTTACAAAAGAAGTAAATAAAAAGAGTTTATGTGGTTGGAGAAGCAAAATAAAACAAATGAACATGAGAGAAACAATTACCTTTAAAAGTGTAACTCCTTTTGATTTGAGCCTAAAGGCTTCCTTTGAAAGGATTATGCCCAAAGGGAATCCAATAGGATGAGGAGAGGGATGTGGATAGAGTAAATGGTCAGGTGATGGCTGAGCCAAAGGCTTTAGGAGTGTGTGAAATGAGGTAGAGGTGGGGGCCTTTTATAAGAGGAGAGGAGGGGCACTTTTGGAAATCATGAAACTATTATTTTATTTTCAAAAGTGCTTCAAATTTCTAAGTTCCCACATTGATATATTTCTAAGATAAGATGATAAGGCTTCGAAATATTCCCATCCAATAGATTTTGGACAAGTGTAGGTCTTAGATATTACATTATCTTTCCATTTTATTTTAATCGTTAAATAATGAGGTCATCGCTGCATCATCATGATGTCATAAATAATTTAATTTATATAAATTCTAAAAATTATAAAAAAACTACTATGATGTAGGAAATATTTTTAGATTTCTAATGAATATTTATAGACAAAAGTATGATTAGTATAACCCCTTATAAAAATTGTTTTAGTAAAACAATTTATGTTAGTGTCATTTTCACCTTTATTTAAAAAAAGGCATTAAAGTCATTATCTCACCCAAGTGGCTCCATGGGGTCCCATAAATCGACCCATGGGTTGTATTGGTCGGACATGACACAACCAATAGGGTTAGGACATGTTTCATGGTGTTTTCATATTTTTATAATATCATTTTTACCTTAAATTACACTAATTGCCTCTAATCGCGATTAAAGAAAAAAAGTTACTATTCACCAAAAAAAATATTTTCATCCCATAGAACCATATTTTACATAATAATGACAACCATGTATGTCGGATTTTAAAAATTCAATACACATTAGTGGTAAACTTTCATTTAACTGAAAAATCAGTTTGCTTGATTACCACTTAGTGGTTTCACTATTCATCAAAAATTGGAGTTTTTCAGAAAAATACCAAAACTTCACTCTAAGCAATATTTGATATTATGAATTCAAAAATGAAGTCTATTTTACAAAATTCAAAACATATAAGTCACATTAATTAATTTAATAATTAATTCTTGTTGTCAGAGCAAATAGCGTGTTTTTATAAAACAATAAGTATCAAAAGATTGACACCAGTTTAAGTCCAATTTCAAAGTGAAATTGATTCCAATGACCACTATTGGATTAAATGGAAAAAATATATTCTAATTTAACTTCAAAACCAATTCAAAAGATAATCTAATCATATAAATAAATTATATTAAGAAGCAGTTTTGATGTAAAATGCAGTATTGTTCACTATTCATTAAAAAATGAACATTGTCAGAAAAATACCAAAAATTCACACAAAGTAAATTTTGATGTCCCAAACATAAAGAATAAGTTTATTTTGACAAACATAGATAATAAAATTTTCGAAAGATAGATTCAAAAATGGTTTGCCATCAAAAGGCAGTAAAACAATCTTTTAAGAATATTAGTGTATTCCATGCATAAGATTGTATTTATTTTGATTTTAAGCCTCTAAAACACTATCTTAATCATTAATAAACATAGATAAAAATATGTATTATTCATTACTTACTTGGGATGTTACAATTACCTTCTCCCTGAAGTGGTGTGATTAATTTTTATCACTAA
>CAUJRU010002750.1:0-66323 GCA_963277665.1 Viscum album
TTGGATGTGGAAAAAAAGGACACAAAACAAGTAATTCATGAGTAAAAATGAAAAGTTTAGTTATGGTAATGGATAAGAATAATGGTATCCCTAATTTATTATCGATGGTTGAATTTTTTAATTGTGGAAATTGTGGTCATTATGAAAATAGATGTCCTATGGGGAATGATCATGAAGAGAATCAATAGGGTTGTATGAGTAATGGTTATTTTTATGATGGAGAAGAGACTACAAATTACATAAGAAAGCAAGGAGGAATTAAAAAAATAAGATGATAAATCCTAGTTAATTGTTTAACAATGTAGTGGAATGGTTAGGGTTATTGTGTTCAGATTCAAGAATTATATCATAAAATTATTTTATCAATGGTATTTTGGTTATAAGAATCATGAGATATATAAATATTTTACTATAGTACTTATTCTTTAATGATTTGGAAGCATGTACTGAATAGTATCAGTAACCAAGAGAAGTGATTCTATGGCAAGTTGATCTTTTGGAAAACATGTGATTTAGGGAAAATAACCCTAAATATGTTCCAAATGTTTAGATAATAATGATAAAGATATTTTTATAGGATATTATTGGTGATCGTGAAAATGGAAAGTGATTTTATGAGAAAGTAATTCATGATGGAGTGTATTGAATTTTTGGGATTTCTGAAATATATTTGATAATATGAGATTTTATTTAACAAATAAGGATAAAGTTAATTCTATAAATCATACATGATTTCATTATTTTTTTTAAGGTGATCGAGGTATTCACATATTAGGTATGTGACATTGATATCTACTTTTGGGGATTAATGGTATGTTGATTTTTGGAATCACAGTGACTTTATTTCTAAATTTTTGGGTCTCGAATTTAGTCAGACATAATTTAGAGGAGTTTTATGATTAAATACTTGTAGATTGGATTAAGTTAAACCTTGGGAATTAATTTTTATGTTTTATAAATTATTGTGTTTATCTATATTGGATAACTTATACTAACCATTTTGGTTTTGGATAATGTCTAAATATAGGAGGAGTATCTTGTTATCATTTTTTAGGTTATGTGATTCAATAAAAGTTGAACTTAGTGCTTGAGGCATGAGATATTCATCTTATTAATCATTTAGAGAAAAAGATGATATTTAAGGATGAAATTATACTTTTAAATTAAGTATATTTCCCTGTGTTCTTATTCAATATGGTAAAGAAATATATGAACTCTAGTAAAAAGAATCTTAAGACAGAAATGTTATCCTATAACCTTCAATTCCAATGAATTGATGGATCTTTACACATATGTGCTTTAAGATTTTGTGATTTTTAACTTTCTAAAGATCATTAAATTTCTTGTGATTAATGATCACTAGACAGTATTTTTCCTCCATGTACATATCTTCACTTCTCGATAATGTTCTCCTATTTGGAATCATATTTTTTGGGGGACCTTCGCATTTCTCTTTCACACTTTTTAAGAGGAAGTTTTATTAACCCTTTTTAAATTGTGGGATTTCCACAAAATTATTTTAAAATGAAAAATACATGATTAATTATCACAATTTAAAATTGTGAGGAAGCAATTTATTGAATTATGGTAGAATTTAACACCCTAATATTTTAAAAGAATATTGTGTTCAATAATGTATACAACACGCAACATCGTGATTAAATGAAACCTATAATATTATTATTTAAATATGACCATTATAACCTAGAAATTAAATTAGTGAGTATAAATATTATTAACCAAATTATAAAATATATATAGATTACTTACATAGTAAAAATTATTATTTAATTCTTTGTGAATAAGCACTTGATTTTTAGTAAAATGATTTTTTTCTTCAAAAAAAATCTTAATTTTTATGATAATATTATAATTAATTTCTAAAAAAATTAGAAATTTTATTTGAAAAAATGAATATCATCTTTGGATTTAGCAAGTAATAATTATCTTAGGATAAATTCTTTAGAATTTTCTGAAAAGTTTTAATTTTTACTGAATAGTGAAAAAATATGATTTTCATTGAAAACAATATTTTTTTTAAATAATATACAAATTAAAATTATATTTTGGATTAGTTTTAAAATTTTATTATTTCCTTTTAATATAATTTTTGTATTTGAAATGAATTTTATAAATTAATTTTGCAAAAAAATTTATACTTAAAAAGGGTATTTTTCTAAAACAAATTGTTTTTCATCGCGTTTTGTCGGTTTAATTTCAAATTAAATTATACAAATTTTTTGTATTAAATTTTGAAAAATGGATTCCATATTTTAAATTAATATTTATAAACTTAGTAAATATACCCCTTTTATTTCTTATGAATCCTCGAACCTACGCTTCCGGGCTCAACACATAAAAATGTTGTGTATTTTTATTTTTATTAAAAGATAAAAGATAAATACACAGAGCATTTATCATACCAATACCTTTTCCGATATCGGTTTTTTAGAATTAGATATATATATTATAATTTAAAAAAATTGTAAAAAATAAAATTAAATAAACAAAAATTCTTCGCACATGCTGCCTCCTCAAAGAAATACACATCACAAAGAAATTCTACTAAACCTGTGAAAAGTAAATTTAAACCATAGGGTGAGCATTAATTTGTTCAATAAGGGGTTTTAAAAATCATTGTTAGGTATTTTAAAAATATTTCTTTTGAATAAAAAAGATACTTAGAAACTGTTTTTCAAAGCAATGAAATTTAATAAGTTCATATAATTTAAAAAATAATAATTTTCAAAGTAATAATATTTTGAAATAATTCTTTGGAATTATCCATTTGAAAATAATAATTTTTTAGGATTAATCATGATACTAAAAAGGCCATAATAAAACTATAAGACCACTTATTCATATCACATGTGGGATAGAAACCTTTAGATTTCATGGGTTCACTCCCCATACCAATTTAAATCATTCAATACACTTGTGCCATAAATTTTAGAAAAAATATTTTAATTGTCCTTCTTTTATCACTCATAACCCAAAAACCATTCAGAATTCATACATAAATTATTTTTGTTGAAGAAAATAATCACAACATAGCATAATAATATTATAAAAAAATTTGGAGAAACCCATACCTTCATAGATCACTTGAATTTTAAAATGGAATAAACACAATTGCATGAAAACTTAAAACAATTACTAATACTAAATGCATAAAATGTCAGTGATATATTTATATGATATCCATATCTAATTATGCCTTAAATTCATATATGTGCAAGGACATTTTTCACATGAAATGATGACTTTTATTTAAAACTATTTCAAATTGAAACCACACATAAAATGATAACTTCTATTCACATAAAATAATAATTATAACATTGAATTAAAATCAAATACCCCATTTAAATTTCAAATTAAGAAATAAAAAAAGACCATAGATTGGTTTTAGAAGAGAAATTTTCTTTCATGGATTTTAAAATAGATAACAATATTATATATATATACATATACACACATACATATATATATATTGAGTTCTTTGAAAATATATAGATGATTGGATTTGTAGGACCCCAGGACACCCTGAGAGGGGAGGGGTGAATCAGGGTGACAACTTTTTCATTTAATGTGATGGATCTTGTTCCCATGTTGGTAGGAACTTGTTGAACATGTATGATGAATATGATCAGAAAGCAAACATTCACATACACAGAGAAGACACAACACTTTTTACTTGGTTCACCACTAATGGATACGTCCAAGGAGAATACGCCGACATGTTGTCGCTTGTACCTAATTCCACTAAACTTCACTAGATGTGGATTAAAAAGGTTCGGGAACAGTCACTCTATCACAGGCTCACTGCCTTTACAATTGTTCAGGGATGCCTCACTACGTCCCTCGGGTCACTCCCGTTGACTCTCCCTGGCTCACAGCCTTTGGTAAAGTCCCACTCAATTTATAAACGTGAAGGTCTCTTCATCATTGCAAAATAATGCATCCACTGTTGAATGTAGATGCTCTATTGAAGTCCAACTTTCACTTGTAAACTAATCCCACTTTGCACCGAAGGTATTGGGAAATCTTCCAGTGGTCGTGTAGCTCCAAAAGGTCTGGCGTACAAAAAACCTCACCTGGCGCGCTTCTCCAAGACCGGCGCGTAAGATTCAAGAATGAAGCGCAAGTCACTTGCGTGGTACAAACACGGCGCGCACATGACACCAACACACTTGCGCGACACTGCCTCCTTCAACTCCAAACTTGTGCGACTCTGCACCTTTATCTCCCAAACCGCCTAGGTCGCGCAGCCAACAACCGGTGCGCAGCCTCTACATGTGCGATCCAACAACCACTTGCGCAACTCAACCACTTGCGCGACGAGAGCTCAAAAAATCTCTAAGTCTTGAACTTCATTACAAATTAGGAGGGGTGTTCCTCTATTTATAGGCAAACTGGACCCCCTGCACAGAGGCGCACAAGTGTCCTCACGGCGCGCAAGTCCCGACGCGCAGCTCCAACTGCCCTAGCCTCTATCGCGTAACTCACTTGCAGGAACAAACCAATACTTGTGCGACCCTATTCCCTTTGCCATACTTTGAAGTTCTGGTCATAAAGAAAAATAGGTGCACAAATTTCCAACCTCCTAGGCATCAGCATGCAAGTCCTTTCTCAGCACGCAAGTCACTTGCACGACCAGCCCAAAACTTGCGCGGCCCTTATCCCTTTGCCATTTTTTCATGTTCTGATCTTAACAAACATATGGCGCACAAGTTTCCTCTCCTTCAATAACACGGTGCGCAAGTCTCTTTGCCAAAAACACTTTTCTCCATTTGTCGATTTTCAGGCCCAAAAATTTGGCAAACACTGGGAAATGGTGCCACCTTCAATACTATTGTCTGTTTGAACTGTATGATTACTTTTCTATTTCACATTCTGAACTTCCACTGAGGATTGACAATAAACACAAACCATACTCCAATTCATCCATAGAACACCATGGTTCCAACAATCTCCCCCTTTGGGTTTGTAGGAAATTAGAAAATAAATTCAATAGATCTTCATCCATATGCAAACCAAAAATGAAAGAATCAACTTAGCCAAGGCTCTAAGTCTACGTGAGCAATGATCGATGTAGAAAACAAGAGAGGAAGCTTGAATTGGGTTCTAGTGTTTTGGAATTCTCAATGACGCCCAAGAAGCATTACATGACCGATGTATTCCTTCTCGTCCTTGTCAACCTATCATTGAAACTGAATTCACATCATGTCAAAGGAGCATTACATGCCTGAACATACCTGAATTTATTCCTTTATCCCCCATTGACAATAAACCCAAAGACCGGTAAATTTTTCAATGTTCTGCTCAAACCATACTCCCCATGGATAGTATCTCCCCCACAAACCTGTATCACATCCATAAACAGATAAAAACAGTTATCATAATCGGGGAGAGCGGTATGTCGTAACCTCCTTATACACTAGGAGGTGGTTGAACACCGAGGTTCAACCAATTCTTTTCAAACACATCCACTGACAGTGGCTTGGTCAGAATATCTGCCACTTGCTCATCAGTTCCCATATGCTTCATTCTATTCACTCATTTCTCAACTTTTTCTTTGATAAAGTGATACCTAATTTCAATATGTTTTGTACGAGAATGATGAATAGGATTCTTCGTAAGATCAATTGCACTCTTGTTATCACAGTAAATGACCATTGGTTGCTTTACCTCATCACCAATATCTGCTAGTTTTTGTTTCATCCATAGCAGTTGAGTGCATGCCTTCGTGGCAGAGATATACTCAGCTTCAGCAGTACTAAGAGAAGTACTTTCTTGTTTCTTACTCAACCAGCCAACACATTTATTCCCAATATAGAAGGATCCACCACTGGTGGACTTTCTATCTACTACATCACCAGCCCAGCCCGCATCAGAAAACGCTGATAATTCATTGTTCCCACCTGCAGCAAAATATAATCCAAAGTTTTGTGTACCTTGAATGTACCTCATGATTCTTTTTATTGCCACCATATGTTCTTCCGTTGGATTACTCTGAAAGTGGGCCACAAGAAATGTGGCAAAGACAATATCTGGCTGTGTCGCTGTCAAGTACAGTAGGCTCCCAATGATCTTCCTCTACATGGTGGGATCAACAGAGGCCCCATCCTCATGCTTTCCAAGTTTAGTTCCAACTGTAATCGGAGTTGACATTGGTTTGGAGTCTTGCATATTAAACTTCTTCAACAAATCTCTTGCATATTTTTTCTGATAAATGAAAGTGTAATCCTTATTTTGAATCACCTGTAGCCCCAAGAAATATGTGAGCTCCCCAATCATAGACATTTCAAATTCTGATTTCATATGATTGGAAAATTCTTCCACTAATTTCTACCTACTGCCACCAAATATGATATCATCAACGTAGACTAGAACCATGAATTGATCTTTTGGAGAATTATTCACATAGATATTGTGATCTACTCCTCATATTTTGAATTCCAGCTTCTTGAGATACGAATCCATCCAGGAGTACCATGCCTGTGGTGCCTACTTCAAACCATAAAGAGCTTTCTTCTGTTTGCAGACCATTGTTTCATCAGTACCTAAAACAAAACCCACTGGTTGTTCAATGTAGACTTCTTCTTCGAGTACACCATTAAATAATGTTGTCTTGACATCCATTTGATATACTTTATATCCTCTTTGGAGTGCCATGGAAAGGAAAATCCTTATTGACTTCAGTCTAGCCACTAGAGCAAAGGTTTCTTCAACATCAATGCCTTCAATCTGGGAGTATCTTTTACATACCAGAAGTGCCTTGTTTCTGATGACACTTCCATGCTCATAAAACTTATTTTTGAAGATCCATTTGGTACCAATCACATTGTGACCACCGGGTCTCTAGACAAGATCTCATGTCTGATTCTTGTCAATCTGATCTAATTCTTCATTCATGGCTTTCACCCAATATTCATCATTTGCAGCTTCTTTAAATGTGGATAGCTCCACAAATAAAAGAAATGTATATTGCGTGTTATTCCTCATCCTTCTTGTTTGAGTGGGTGCACTCATGTCCCCAATTATGTCAGATGGATCAATCTCAACTCTTTGATTTCTCCTACGAGGTTCATTTGCATTCTCTTCAGCCACAGTTTCTTCTACAGATTATTCTTCTGAGTCAACATCATGATGTGACTATTGATTGTTTTGTACAACATCCTTTATTTCTGTATTTTTATTTTCTCCACGTTCACATTCTTCCTCACTTTCTATTACATCAGTATATGACGTCCTTGAAGCATTTCTGGTTTTCTCTTCAATTATCTTAACATCACTGCTTTCCAAAATCCTTGTTAAATGCTTGTTGAAACATTTGTAGGCTTTACTGTTCATTGAGTAACTGGGGAAGATTCCTTCATCTGCATTGTCACCATACTTCCCTTGATTTCCTTCTTTGTTCCTGATGAATCATTTACTTCCAAAGACATGAAAGTATTTTAAAGAGGGATTCCTTCCATGCCACAATTCATATGGTGCCTTTGTCTCACCCATATAAAGTCCTGTTCGATTCTGAATATACATTTCAGCTTGAACAGCCTCTTTCCAGTGATGTCGTGGAATACGAATTTCAATCAGCATAGTTCGTGCCATGTTGTTCACTTGTCGATTCCTACGTTCAACAAATCCATTTTTTGTGGATTTCTCACAGTAGCTACCTCATGTTGTATCCCATTCTTCTCCAGATAATTTTCAAATTCAATGGACGTGTATTCTCCTCCATTGTTAGATCGTAACACTTTGATTGTTCATCCGGTATCATTCTCGGCGATTCACCGATATGTTTTCATGCAGTCAAGGACTTGTCGTTTCCTGTGAATTACCATCACACATGCCATTCTATTGTAATCATATATGAAAAGGAAAAAGTACCTTTCTCCATGAGTTCCAACAAAATTTATCATCCCACAAACATCTGTATGAATCAGATCAAGAAGGTGATATTCCCTTTTCTTCTTTGGCTGATATGAACTGCAGAGCAGCTTCCCACGAATGCAAGCATCACAAGACTTTTCACGCTCACGCTTCAGGTTGGGAATGTCCATGACAATCCTCAATTTTGATATTTTCTCCATGTCTTTTTGATTGATGTGCCTCAGTCTCTGATGCCACAAATTGTTTTCTTCTTCAACAGTCATGTAACATACATTTTCTTTACTATCAACCTGATACAAGTTTCCTTCTATTCTGGATCCCTTCATAAGTGAATTGCCTATCTTTCCCTTGATAGTGCATCCTTTTTTATTAAAAGTAACTATAAGTCCCGAGTCACGAAGTTGACTCACACTGAGTAGATTATGACGTAGGCCATCTACGTAAAGGACTTAAGTCTTCTTTAGTTTTCCATTAGCTAATTCGGTACTTCCACTCCCTTTGATTTTCAGAGCTCCATCATTACCAAATCGTACTGTACCATCAACCTTTCTTTTGATATCTGTTAACAGGCCGACATTACCTATCATATGAGATGAACAACCGATATCCATAATCCAGGTACTGTTGTTATTTGTAACTTTGAGGTCCACCTCTACAAGGTTGGATTTCTCAATCTTCTTCCTTTCCTTCCATGAGACATTGGATTGAGTATAGAGTACTGGTGGACTTTCAATTATATCTTCCACATACCCAGGTTCTTCATAGTCAAAATATTCTTTGAGAGAAGAAAACCTGTTTGAAAGAGAAACATTGTCTTGCTGACGAGACTTGACTTGTCTTGAACTTCGGTATGAGGTGTCCATGTCCCTTCTCTGCCTGCAATTAGCAGCCTTATGACCAAAGTTAGAACAATGAAAACAATATCCATAGAAATTGTTTCTTCTATAAGAATTAGGATATTAATTTATTCTCCTTTGTTGAACTCCTACATCTTCTCCATTCAGATAGCTTCTTGCCTCTTCCCAATAAGACATGGTATGGCCCAGATAGCCATAGAACTGACACTTCATGAGAGGAAATGTATTCTCACTTGAATTTCTCCTCATACCTTCTTCCTTGGGAGAATAGTTAGACTGGCTATCATTTCTAAATGTTTGAGGATAATTTTCAGTTCTCCTTTTGGTTTAGATTGAGGGTTCCTTTTTCATCACTTTAGGCAAAGTTTCAACATTTTCAACTTTCATCTTATCTTTCTTTTGGATCTTTTCACTTCCGGCAGTTGATGTCTCAGCTTCACAGCCAATTCCACTATTTCCCATGCAAGCGGGTCTTTGATCACTCAAGATTTTTCCAACCCCATATGAACCACACTTGTCTCTTGCCAGTAATTCTGCATCTGAGAATCTTCCAAACTGTATTTTCTTCCTTGATTCTTTTGGAATTGATTCAGTCTCAAGTTTACTCCTAAGAGTAACAACTTCCTCCTCAAGACCCTCAGCAGTCTTGGATTTTTCTTTTAGTCTAGAGGTGAGTTCATTGATGACCTTTTCCTGCTCTTCAATTCTCAACTTCAGATCCACTAAATCATCATTTCTTTCAATTATTTTAGACTGTACCTTCACAAATTCTTCCAGTCATTCAATTTCAGATTCAAGTTGATCAACGTATTCAGTTGATTCTTCTACAATTGATTTCCACTTATTAAAACTCTTACATTTAGTCTTAAGCTTACTAACAGCATCCTTAAGTTGCATCTTGGGATCTGCACAAGTTTTCAACTTTTTTTCTCCACCAGTATCTTCTGACTTTTCAACAGTGGCCATCATGGAAGCATGGTTCCCAGTTTTGAATTCTGGTTCTTCTTCATCACAGAATTCATTATTATCTTCTTCCTCTTCACAGACAAAACTCTTCCTTTGCATTTTCATTCCAGATTTGAATTCTCCCTTTTCCAAAAACCTTCTTCGAGGATTCTCGAAGCTTTTATCTTCACTATCTTCATCATTGATCTTTCTTATGCATTGAGAGGCAATGTTCCCAACTTTTTCGCAACGAAAACATGTGAGAGGTAACTTCCCTTTGAATTTCCCTTTTCCCTTCTGGAACTTCTTTGCAATGAGATAAAGAATTTATTTTTCTTTGTCATATTCACCACTACTATCTTTTGAAATTTTCAGTTTATCCATTGAATTAAATTCTATTTCATTTCTCACACGAGTCGTGGCATCTTCTGGTTTGATTCTCATTTCATATGCTACCAAGCTTCTTAAGAGGTCATCCAGAGAACGTTTTGAAAGATCTCTTTCCTCAAGGGATGATACCTTTTCATTGTACAGGGGTGGAAGTCTTCTCAGTATTTTCTTCACAATGTCAACATCTTTGATTTCTTCTCCTAGGCCCCAAATTGCTCCAACTACTTCAGTGATTCGATTAAAGAAGGAGTCTTCATTATCATCAGGATGCATCTTCAAATCGCCGAACCTATTGTGCAGCACTTGTAGTTTCGCCTCCTTCACTTTGATATCTCCTTCATAAATATTCTTGATTTTATCCCACATGGATTTTTCTGAGGTTCAATTCATCACCTTTAGGTAGATCTGATCAGAAAGGGATGCGGTGAGTGCATTTTGTGCTTTAGCATCTGCATCAAGAATTTTCCTGTCTGTGTCAGTCATAGCCAGCCCTATTGGATCAGTGAATTGTATTCCTTGCATAGTAGAAAATAGAACTTCCATTTCAAGAGATCTTAGATGAGATCTCATTCTATTCTTCCAGATCTGGAAATTACTTCCATCGAAGTGAGGGACTCCCCTGACATTAACTGCCTTCTCCATGATGACAAAGGATAGATTCAACACCAGCAACCTCCCTCTGATACCACTTATAGGACCCCGGGACACCCTAAGAGGGGAGGGTTGAATCAGGGTGAAAAATTTTTCATTTAATTTGATGGATCTTGTTCCCAAGTTGGTAGGAACTTGTTGAACCTATATGATGAATATGATTATAAAGCAAACATTCACATGCACAGAGAAGACACAACACTTTTTACTTGGTTCTCCACAAAGGGCTACATCCAAGGAGCATACACCGACATGTTGTCGGTCGTACCTAATTCCACTAAACTTCACTAGATGTGGATTACAAAGGTTCGGGAACATTCACTCTGTCCCGGGCTCACTGCCTTTACAATTGTTCAGGGATGCCTCACTGCGTCCCTCGGGTCACTCCCATTGACTCCCCCTAGCTCACATCCTTTGGTGAAGTCCCACTCAGTTTGTAGACATGAAGGTATCTTCATCATTGCAAAATAATGCATCCTCTGTTGAATGTATATGCTCTGTTGAAGTCCAACTTCCACTTGTAAACTAATCCCACTTTGCACCAAAGGTATCGGGCAATCTTCCAGTTGTCGTGCAGTTCCAAAAGGTCTGGCGTACAAAAAACCTCACCTGGCGCGCTTCTCCAAGATCGGCGTGCAAGATTCAAGAATGGTGCGCAAGTCATTTGCGCGGTACAAACACGGCACGCAGGTGACACCAACACACTTGCGCAACACTTCCTCCTTAAACTCCAAACTTTCGCAACTCTACACCTTTATCTCCTAAACTACCTTGGTCACGCAGCCAACAACTGGCGCACAACCTCTAATTGCGCGACCCAAGAACCACTTGCGCGACTCAACCACTTGCGCGACGAGATCTCGAAAAATCTCTAAGTCTTGAACTTCATTACAAATGAGGAGGGGTGGACCTCTATTTATAGGCAAACTGGACCCCCTGCATGGAGGCGCGCAAGTGTCCTCACGGTGCGCAAGTCCTGGCGCGCAGCTCCAACTGCCCTAGCCTCTGTCACGTAACTCACTTGCGTGACCAAACCAATACTTGCGTGACCCTCTTCCCTTTGCCATATTTTGAAGTTATGATCATAAATAACAATAGGCTCACAACTTTCCAACCTCCTAGGCATCGGCGCGCAAGTCCTTTCTTAGCGCGCAAGTCACTTGCGCGACCAGCCCAAAACTTGCGCGGCCCTTATCCCTTTTCCATTTTTCCATGTTCTGATCTTGAAAAACATATGGAGATAAAGTTTCCTCTCCTTCAATAAGACGGCGCAAAAGTCTCTTTACCAAAAACACTTTTCTCCATTTGTCAATTTCCAGGCCCAAAAATTTGGCAAACACTAGGAAACGGCACCACCTTCAATATTGTTGTCTACTTGAACTGTATGATTACTTTGCTGGTTCACATTCTAAACTTCCACTGAGGATTGACAACAAACACAAACCATACTCCAATACATGCATATAAGACCATGGTTCCAAAAGAATTTTCTTATAAGGTTCATAAATCAAATCAAATATTTGAAAACAAATTAGATACTTTGTTTCAAAAACACAACCCTGATAAAAAATTAAATATCCTTATATTATAATTTTTAAAAATAGATATATAGATAGATAGATATACATATATATAACTTTTTATATCAAAATAATCCCTTTCAAAACAATAAATTAAAACCTAAATTGATAAATTTAAAATAAAGCTAATCCCTTACTTGTTGATATAAACTGAAGTTGGAGGGAAACTCCTGCTTGTTAGGTGAACTCGAACCAAAGGAGAGGTTTGGATTGGGTCTTCTAATGAGGGAGGATATTTTCTCCCTATGTCTCACATATTTATAAAAAACATATGTGGGTTATCTTCCAAGAGAAGCTAAGTTTTTTTTAAATAAAACAAAGATCCACAAAAACATATATGGGTATTCATTTTTATTTTTATCTTTCTTTCCATGTAATGAAGACTAATTTTCAAACTCAATTATTGAGTTCCAGAAGAGATCGGGGTTGGAGGTCAACTGTGATGGAGGGTAGAAGATGGTGGTTGAAGCTCTACAAATCCTCTTGCTGGAAGACGTAAGCGTGTAGGATTTTACTAAAACCAAAAAAATCAGTTAACTTTTTCTATATCACAATACCTTTATTATTAGTATATGATATTATGGTATCATGATACCTTTATTATTATATCACAATACCTTTGTTATTATTATTATTATTATTATTATATGACATTATGTTACCATTTATTATTATATTTCATTATGTTATCAAAGTAATCAATCTCATGTTTCTTTATTAACAAATCATTGAATGTTTTTTTTCATTTTACCATTTTTTTAATTCTTTTTAGTGTTTTTTTAAACCAAACATGTAACTTTTTTTCTCACATGTTTTAGTTTTTTTATTCAACTCATTTCTCTTTATTATTTTCAAGCCACATTTTTTCTATTTATTGTAAACTTTACCATTATTATTTTATTATTATATCTTGTCATTATATATCCCTTTTTTTGATTTATTATATTTGTTTCAATATTTTTTTACCAAAACATGTAAAGTTTCTTTTTATTTAAAACATATTTATGGAATTATAATAATAATATAATATAATTTTAATTTCATATAAAATATATGAAATTCATTTTTTGATAAAATATAATTAGATATATATATATATAATTTTAAAAAATTAAAAAAATCATAATATAATTTCATATATTTATAAAATATATTATCTTAAAAAATAATAATAATTTTCCTAAAATAAATATTTTTCACCCTTAATTATTATTATTATTATTATTATTATTAAATTTAATTTCATAAAATTAATTTATCCAAATTCTAAACATTTAAAATTATAAATCATTGTTTTATTTAAATTAAAATACCTATAATTTATTTTTCTTAAACAAAAGTTATATAAAAATAATAATTTATTAATTTATTAAAATCAATTATATTAAATCATATCAATTAATAAAATTAACTAAATAAAATCAATTATTTATTAAAAATTATTTAACATAAAGTAATCATATTTCATGCTATGTTATTTCTTGTATTAAAATTTTATAAATCAAATAAAATTAATCAAATTATCTACATTTACCTATAATTTCAAATAAAAATTATTTTAAAAACATAATATACTTTATATAAAAGAAAATATTTTTTCTTGAAAAAATATTAATATATCCAAAACATTTAATATTAAAACATAATTTTAAATAAAGAATTTTGGATTATTTTAAAAATAAATTTATTTAAGGAATATATTAGTTTATTTTCATTTATGATTTAAAAATATTATCTCTTAGAATACAAAGAAATATTTTATAATTGAGATAAATACTTATTTTCATTACACAAAATACTTTAGTTTCATAAAAAATATTTAAAAAAATATTTAAAATTATAAAAAAATACTTAATTAAAATAAAAATACTATTTCAATTTATTTTAATGTTACATTCTTCACCCTTGAAATAATTGCGCTCTCACAATTCATTCATCAGACTCTAGAAAATTCTGAATTTTCATCTTCAGTATTATAAAAACTAGGACCGCTAAACTTTAATACTCTATCACTTGACAACATCTAATTTACAATATAAAAACCATGCTCTTCATTAAACACTTAAACATGATTTTTTAAATAAAACTCTTCACTTTATACAACATATAATATCGATGGTTCTAGTATCTTTGGGGATTAATAACATTAAATAACAACTTAAAACATGAAATACACACCTTTATTGAAAACTTCTTTTACATGACCACAACACTTCTTTGTACTTAGCATTTCATGGGATAACCTGAGGACATGCATAAGAAAAGGGTGATCTATAAATCCAGGTAATGGAGTAAACAAGGCATAACATGAAGAATATAGTACATGTTAGACAATATTCATATCAATGAATCACAAGAGAAACATGAACATGAAGGCATGATATAGCATGATTATCATAGCTTGGAAATGTGGCAACAACATTTAACAAGATATTAGCATGAGCCAAGGATCATTTCACAAGGATCATGATTAAATCCTCATTTAACTTTAATTATCATGATTAAACACTCATTTCATTTGACAAATCATGATACTAATCTTTACTCAATGCATTGGAGCGCTATCAGGACGCACCCTTCTTAATCATTTCATTTCATGCATAAGTGTGCCACATGGATCATACAACATGGAATCATTCAATATCAACATTTATTCTATGATAAATTAATTTGGAATACATACATTAAACTATATAATAAATAAGTAAATTATCATAAAGTTGAATACCCTTGATAGAGAAATGGGCATGGTATTTACTATTCAATGACTTTGGCTTGGAAATCGCGGTGCAATTTCGGCAGCATAACAGCATGACATAAGAGTTCATAAAAATGGTTGATGAGAGATAAATGTGTATATAATAATATTTAAATGAAATTGACAGTAATTAGTTCATATATATACATTTCACAACATATTCAATGGAATTTAGATGCATAATTTAAAAGAAGTGCTTGAATGTAAATGAGGGGAGAGAAATCCTTTAAAGAATTTCAGCATAGTAATGGGTGTACATGGGAAGTATTAATTAGATATAAAGGGTTATCTCATAATTAAAATATAATGAGAGAATTATGGGGTAGGTTCAAAATTATACCCCAACATTTTTAATTGAAAATAAAAGGTTATAACAACATAATGAAATTGAGACAAAAATGAGAAAGGAAGAAATCCTTACTTAGAAGTGTGATCCCAAAGGCTTGGGAGGGGATTGATAGAGGATTATGGGGAGCTTGGGGAGACTTGGTAGGATTATATAGATATAAGGGTAGAGTTTTTCCAAGATCCAAAGGTTTTTAGTGAAGAGTAAGTGGGATCTTGGGTGGGTTTATATAAGAAAAGGGAGGGAATTCTTTATTATTTAGGTTTTGGACACTACACATTAAGCTAATCAAAACCACAAACCATCCCATGATTTTTGCCCATGGTTTTTTCAAAAAGGAAGTGTAAAAAATTATTTTATAATTAAAATGGACGAACTTATTAAAATATTAGGCTTGCTTATGTGGAGGTGAGTCACACTCTCAAAGAAATCATTTTAAAAGTTAAAATGTTTTATAAGTCTTGGAGGGTCCACTAAGGCACCATAAAATTAATAAAACAAATATAAAATCAAATTATTTTAAATATAAAACATATATTAGCCAAAAATATCATTTATAGTATTTCATTACATCACTATTGGGTCATTATGATGTCATAAAACACATTATATATTTAAACGGTGTTTAATTTTTACCCAAAAATTTGACTATCTCGGAAAATTATGAAAAATTCACCATTGGATAATTTCGGCATCCTGATTCCAAAAATAATATTAATTTTATCTAAATAATTTTCTAAATATTTTAATTTTTACTTTTAAAATAAAAACCAACATTTATCGAAAATTCCTGGGTTTTGACAAAAATAGCTTTCAAACCTTAATAAAAATTACAATTGTATTCATAAAAATTATAAAATAATTTATATTTAAAAATTAATTTTTTAATAATATTTTATTAAAATATTATTTAATTCCAGAGTCCATTAATTCACCAAAATATATTTCTTAATTGAATATTAAATAAAAATACTATTTATGCTTTAAAAATCATTTACAAAGTAACAATAATAAAATGAATGTATATTATTTATTATATAAAAAAATAATGAACATAATAATAGTGCTAAGGTCTTGTTACCTAACCCCTTATAATACCCACATTAGATCTAAGGGTAAGTTGTGCGATGGTGACAGACTCTTGGGGTGGCTCGGATAACATCGCTCGGGTGGTATTCTCAATCAACTTCCACTTCTCCCGTAGGCGGTTCCGTTCAAGTTTAACATGTTGAACCTCAGTTTGGGATTGGTTAGGAGAGAAGCCTAGTGATGCCACCTCCTTTCTAAGCTCCAACAAATGGGCTTCATACGGAGCAATTCTACTGGATGAGGAAATCGCTTCCTTTGTATGAGTAAATTGGATTTGTTAAAACCTTATATTTATACTAATCATGTAATCACTGTTCAACGGCTATATTAGCAATAGTAACAATTCTTAATGGTATTTTGAAATCCAAAAACATAAAACTAAGGAATTTCATATGTTATATAACCATTTTACATAATAAGACATTTAATTAGATCAAGAGTAATTTTCATTAATAAAATTTTGGGTCGTTACAAACTTCCCCCCTTACAAAATTTTGCCCTCAAAATTTCATTTTCCCACACTAAAACAAATGAGGGTAACTCTGCTTTATCACTTCCTCTGATTCTCACGTTGCCTCTTCAAACTTGTGGTTTCACCATAACACCTTGACAAGGGGCATTGTCTTATTTCGTATAACTTTTTCCATGAAATCTAAGATCTTCACCGGCTTCTCTTTATAGGAGAGGTCATTATCTAATGGTACCACCTCTAGATTGAATATATGGTATAGATCAGGTATGTACTTCCACAAGAGTGATACATGGAATACATCATGTACTTGAGATAGGTTCGGTGGGAGTGCTAGTCGATAGGTTACTACTCCAATACGATCAAGGATCTCAAAAGGATCGATGTACCTTGGACTAAGATTTCCCTTCTTCCCAAATCTCATAACTCTCTTCCATGGTGATATGTGGGGGAATACTATGTTTTCGACATCAAACTCTAGGTCTCCTTGATGATTATCAACATATCTCTTTTGTCGACTCTGAGGAGCTTTAATGTGTTATTGGATGGTCTTAACCTTCTCCGCCATTTCTTTGACCATTTCTGGACCTAGTAGTTTTATCTCCCTAACTTCATCCCAACATGCCAGTGTTCTACACCTATTCCCATAAAGGGATTCATAAGGATACATTTGGATGCTTGAGTGGAAACTGTTATTGTAAGAGAACTCAACCAGAGGTAGGTGTTGATCCCATACTCCTTTGAAGTCCATTGAGCATGCTCTCAACATGTCCTAAAGTGTTTAGATAGTTCACTCAGATTGTCCATTAGTGTGAGGATGATAAGACCTACTAAAGTTCATCTTAGTATTCAAAAAATGTTGAAGACTCTTCCAAAACTTAGAGGTGAATCTTGGATCTCAATCAGATACAATCGACAGTGGTAATCCAAGCAGGCTTACCACATCTTTGATGTATATTTGTGCCATTTGATCCAATAAGAAATCCTCCCAAATTGCAATGAAGTGTGTAGTATTTTTAATATGATCAATAACAACCTAGATGGAATTGATTTCTTTGGATGTCTTCGGAATTCTGGTGACAAATTCCATAGTGATGTTTTCCCATTTCCATGTTGGTATGGGTAATGGTTGCATCATTCCCTTAGACTTCTACCTCTCATCCTTCACTTGATGATATACCAGGCACTTTGATGTATACTCAGAAATCTCCTTATTCATGTTATCCCACCAATAAAGCTCTCAGAGATCTCGATACATCATTGTCTTTCCTGGGTGAATGGAGAAATTTTAACTATGTGCATCATCCAAAAGTTCTTTATTTAACTATGGATTTGATAAAACACATATTCTTGACCCAAATCTCACAATTCCTTATTCATTAACATTGAACTCCGAGAATTTCCCTTTTCTGATAGTTTCTGCATTCTTCCAAATTCACATATCATCCTTTTGAACATCTTTTAACCTTTCCAAAAGAGATGGTTGAGTAATCATTTGTAAAAGTATTGATGATGTTCCCTTATTTATGATTCCTATGTCCATCTTCATAAAATCTAAGAATATTGGATCCTTTAAAATTCTCATCAATGATAGAATCGATAGGTCCATTCTACTTAGAGAATTCTCCACCTTGTTCACTTTCCCAGGGTGTTAATGGATTGAGTATTCATAGTATTTGATCAGATATATCCATCTTCATTGGCGTATATTCAAATATTTCTGTGTGAATATATACTTGAGGATTTTTTGATCCGTATATATTCCACACTTCTCCCCAAAGAGGTAATGTCACAAAATTTTTAAAGCGAAGATTGCTACAGCCAACTCCAGATCATGTGTTGGATAGTTTTGCTCATGAACTTTCAATTTCCTTGAAGCATATGCAATGACTTTGTCATTTTTCATCAACACACAGCCCATGAACTTCTTCAAAGCATCACTAAATACCAAAAAAAGTTCTCCACTTGTGGGTAGTGTGAGCACGGGCACAGTGATAAGACTCTTTTTCAACTCCTTAAAGTTATCTTCGCATTCATCACTCCAAGAAAAATTTACTCTCTTCTGAGTATCTTGGTAAGTTAGTTGTATAATCGTGATAAATTTCTCACTAATCGGTGATAATATCCGGCTAACCCCAGGAAATTATGGATATCTGTTACCGATGTTGGCCTCAGACATCCCTCTATTGCAGCTGTCTTAGAGGGATCCATAGATATCTCATTGCTTATGATGATATAACCCAATAATGATACATCCTTCAACTATAAATCAAACATTTTGTACTTTTAATGGAGCTTCTCCTTTCACAAGTTCTCTAGTACAGTGCTTAGATGCTCCTCATGCTCCTCCTTGGTTTTGGAGAATATTAGAATATATTTTATAAATACTACCACAAATTTTTCAAGGTAATCTCTAAAGATTCTATTCATCAAGTCCATGAATATTTTTGGAGCATTAGTGAGTCCCAAATGCATTACTTTGAATTCATAGTGCTCGTATCTTGTACGAAAAGCAGTCTTGGGGATATCCTCCTTCTTTACCCTTAATTGGTAATATCCTAACTGAAAATCCGCCTTGGAGAAGTATTGTGCTCCATGTAGCCAATCAAACAAGTCATAAATTATTAGCAGAGGATACTTGTTCTTTATCGTGATTTTTTTTCACTCACGATAATCAATGCAAAGGTGCATAGAACCATCCTTCTTCTTGACAAAGATAACTGGTGCAACCCATGGTGAAGCACTTAGGCATATAAACCCTTTATCCAGATTCTCATGTATTTGTTTCTTCAACACCTCATGCTCCACAACAACCATTCTATACGGAGTCTTGGATATTGGAAATTCCCCATGTATAAGATCAATTGAGAATTCAACATGTCTTCTATGAGGAAGACCAAGAAATTCCTAGGGAAACACTTTAGTGAATTCCCACACAACAGGCATGTCTTCATGGATGGTTGCTTCCTTAGACTCAATCATCTGATCAAGATACGCATGCTCATAGGGTAGTAATATCCACATTTGAGATGATGGTTCTAAAGAAGATTCATCCTCCTCCTTGCACTTGTACAGAATCAGAGGTCGATTATCCATATGAAGAGTTATTTCCCTCTCACAGCAATTTATCTTGGCTCCATATAAGGAAATCCAATCCATGCCAATAATTACATCAAATTCCACCAGAGGGAGTATGACGAGGTACGTCGGTAATTTCAATCCACAAATTCTGATAGGGGAGGAGTTATATTCATGTGATGCAATGATTTTCCCATTTGATGTTTTCACAAACATCTATACTTCCATGATTTTTGGTGGTGTGGGGATTGTTCTACTAAACATTTGGGATATAAAAGAATGCATAGAACCAGAATAACAAATTACATTCTCTATTCTTGAATGAATAACAAGTATACATGTCACCACTTCATTTTTGGGGTTCACTTCGGTGGTAGTGATAGAAAAATATCTCCCTTCCTGCCTTTCAGGTTGTTGGTTGCCTTTGAAAACCCTTGGATTAGGGCACTGGTTTGAAAAGTGCCCTAGTTATTTGTAGTTGAAGAAATGAACATCGTGTAGAGGGTTAAACAGAGCATTACTCTTCTTTTTCATAGCCGCAGGTTTTTCTTTTTAGCAGTTAATGGACAGGTGCTCGTCTCTTCTACACCTAAAGCATTTCCTCATCCACTTCAGGAAATTTCCAGGGTGCTTCTTTCTACACCTTTGTAAAGTGGGGTGCTGGAATTTCTTAGCACCATTGGATTTATCCATCAGACCAAAAAAATTAAAGTCCACCTTACAATTCTTATCCCCATGATACCCCTGAGATTCTTTGATCTCCATTTCGACTTTGAGAGAACATCGGACAATTTCTTCATAGCTCTTGAAGTCACGGATCGTTAAGGCTTTCCATAGGCTAGGTTTTATCCCACCAAAGAAGCGTTAAACCTTTTATTCGAGGGTAACGACAAAGCCGAAGGCATATTGTGCAAGCCTTGTGAAGTTTTCCTCATACGCTCTGATGGATTCACCATATTTTTGATTGAGGGAAAGTAATTCCCTTTCCATCTTAAGTTAGAGGGTATGAGGAAAATATTTATTGAAAAATATTTTCTGAAAATACTTCCATTCCAACGCATCGATCTCTTACTTAGGCTTCGTATTTTTTATCAATGTCCACCATTGATCAGCTTCCCCTCCATATGATAAGCATCCAGAAGAACCTTCTCTTGTTCGGAACATTGAAGGATGGAGAATGTCTTTTCAATGGAGTTGTTCAATTTTTAGGCAATTGAGGGATCAGATGATCCACTAAAAGTAGGAGGCATTTGTCTCATGAAGATATTGATTGGGACTTGTTCTTTATTAGGGGGTTGAATTTTCCTATTGACCTATGTTTCTATTCAAAACTTGAGTTAACTAAGAGAGAATCGTGACAAAGTTTTTGATTGTTGCTCCCATCGGATTGGGCATCTCATTAGAACAGTCATCACATTGATCTTCACATCGATTGTTAGCCTGATTCCTACTATTACCGACCATTATCTGGAATAAAATTAAATTTAGGGGTAACACATAAAGGGTAATCCAAAGACAAAAATGGATGACTTATAAATTACTTTTATTTCCTTAAATTGTGAATTTATAAGATTCAATATATGTTATCCATGATCTACTTCCCAACATATATTCTTAGGGGCATTTTTTATTCCCTTAATAATGGTTCATACTTAGATTATGAATTTACCAAAGCATATCCCCCTAGAGTTTTGTGACCAATAGTTCATAAAGGCTTATTGTCGTGCACCATTTCCTATTTGATTCTAGCTCAAAGTGGTGTTTTCAGGTTTTACCCCTAGATACATATGTGCCAGAGCCGCCTCTACCTACTCATATCCAGACTGGGATGTATTTTCTTGATAAACCACTTAATAAATACTCAAAAAAATTAGGGATGTTTTTATTATATTTATTCTTATCCCTAAGGATTTTACTAGGGTTTTCTAATCCTAATCCAAAAATAACTAAAACCTATCCTCTGATACCAACTATAGCAACCCTGCTCTTCATTACAAAAGTAAACATAATTTATTACATAAAAATATTAACTTGATACAACATAGAAGATTGAGAGGTCTAGTGTCTTTGTGTATTATGAACATTACATAACAAATTAAAACATTAAATACACATCTTTATTGAAAACTTCTTTAACATGACCACAACATTCCTTCGTACTTAGCATTGCATGGGATAACCTAAGGACATGCATAAGAAAAGGGTGAGCTATAAATCCTATTAAGGGAGTAAAAAAGGCATAACATGAAGAATATAGTACATGTTAGACAATAGTAATATCAATGGAGCACAAGAGAAACATGAATATAAAGGCATGATATAGCATGATTATCATATCTTGGAAATGTTGCAACAACATTTAACATGATATTAGAATGAGCCAAGGCTCATTACACATGGAGAATGAGTAAACCCTAATTTAAATTGAATTAGTATGAGTAAACCCTAATTTCACTTGACGTATCATGATACTAATCTTTACCCAATGCATTGGAGCACTATTAGGGCGCATCCTTCTTAATCATTTCATTTCATGCATAAGTGTGCCACAAGGATCATACAACAAGGAATCATTCAACATTATCATTTATTCCATAATAAAGGAATGTGGAATGCATACATGAAACTATATAATCAATAAGTAAATGTGTATAAATGTTTATAAATGTGAATACCCTTGATAGAGAAATTGGAATGGTATTCACTACACAATGACTTTGACTTGGAAAATCACGGTGCAATTTCAACAGCATAACGGCATGACATACGAGTTCATAAAAATGGTTGATGGGAGATAAAGGAGTATCTCATCATATGTACATGAAATGTACAGAAATTTTTTCATATAGATACATGTTCCAACATATTTAATGTAATATAGATGCATAATATAAAAGAAGTGTTTGAATGTAAATGAAGGGAGAGAAATCCTTTACGGAATTTCAGTATAGTAACGAGTGTACATTGGAGGAATTAATGAGAGATAAAGGGTATCTATTCATTCAAGTATAAGTAGGGAATTATGGGGGAGGTAATAAATCATACCCCAACATTTTTAATTGAAAATAAAATAGTATAACAATATAATTAAATTGAGACAAAAATGAGAAAGGAAGAAATCCCTTACTTGGAAGTGTGATCCCAAAGGCTTGGGAGGGGATTGAGAGAGGATTTTTGGGATCTTGTGGAACCTTTGGAGGATTTTATAGATAGGAAGGAAGAGTTTGGTTGAGGATAAAAAGGTTTTTAGTGAATATTAAGTGTGATATTGGGTAAGTTTATATAGGAAAAGTAAGGGAATTCTTTATTATTTAGGTTTTGGACACTACAAATTAAACTAGTCAAAACCACAAACCATCCCATGGTTTTTTCCCATGGTTTTTTCCAAAGGGGAGTTGAAAATATTATATTATAATGCCAATGGATTAACTTATTAAAATATTAGTCCTGCTTATGTGGAGTTGAGTCACACTCTCAAGAAAATCATTTTTAAAGTTAAAATGTTTTATAAGATTTGGAGGGTCCACTAAGGCACCATAAAATTAGTAAAACAAATCTAAAATAAAATTATTTTAAATTTAAAGCATATATTGGTCTAAAATATCATTTATAGTATTTTATTACATCACTATTGGGTCATTATTATGTCATAAAACACATTATATATTTAAACGGTATTTAATTTTTACCCAAAAAATCGACTGTCTCAGAAAATTATGAAAAATTCACTGTTAGATAATTTCAACATCCTAATTCAAAAAATAATATTCATTTTATCTAAATAATTTTCTAAATATGTGAATTTTTACTTTTAAAATAAAAACTAAAATTTATTGAAAATTCATGGGTTTTGACAAAAACGGATTTCAAACCTTAATAAAAATTACAAGTGTATTCATAAAAATTATATGATAATTTATATTTAAAAGGTAATTTATTAATAATATTTTATTAAAATATCATTTAATTCAAAAATCTATTAATTCATAAAAATGTATTTCTTAATTTAATATTAACTAAAAATATTATTTGGGCTTTAAAAACCGTTTACAAAGTAACAATAATAAAATGAATATATATTATTTATTATATACAAAAATAATGCACATAATCATAGTGTTATGGTCTTGTTACATAACCCCTTATAACACCCACATAAGACCTAAGGGTAAGGTGTGTGGTGGTGATAGACTCTTGGGGTGGCTCGGATAACATCGCTCAGGTGGTAATCTCTATCGACTTCCAATTCTCCCGTAGGCGGTTCCATTCAATCTTAACATGTTGAATCTTGGATTGGGATTGGTCAAGAGTGAATCTCAGTGATGCCACCTCATTTCTGAGCTCCAAAAAATGGTATTCGTACAGAGAAATTCTTCTAGATGAGGTCATCGCTTCCTTTATCTAAGTAAATTGGATTTGTTAAAGCCCTATATTTATACTAATCATGTGATCACTGTTGAATGGTTATATTAGAAACGGTAACAATTCTTAATGGTATTTTGAAATCCAAAAACATAAAACCAAGGAAGTGCATATGTTATATAACCATTTTACATAATAAGAAATTTAATTAGATCAAGAGTAATTTTCATTAATAAAAGTTTGGAACGTTATATACAACGTTGTCTAGACCATTACTCTGATACCAAATGTGAAGCCCTGAACTTGTTCTTTCGGGCTCAGCATGTAAAAATTCTTTGTATTTTTATTTTTATTAAAATATAAAAGAAAAATACACATAGTTTTTATCATACCAGGACTTTTTATGATCTATATTTTGAATAATTTGATACATACATTACAATTTTACAAAAATGTACAAAATAAAATTAAATAAATAAAAATTCTTCATGTGAGTTACATCCTTAAAGAAATACATATCACAAAAAAATTATACTAAACCAATGAAAAATAAATTTAAAACATATGGTGAGTATTAATTTTACCAGTAAGTGGATATAAAAATCATTGGTATATACTTTCAAAATATATATTTTGAATAAAAAAATACTTAGAAATAGGTTTTCAAATCAATGAAATTTAGTAAGTTCATATAATTTTTAAAATCATTAATTTCCAAAGTAATAATATTTTGAAATAATTATTTTTTTTTTCTCCATTTGAAAATAATATTTTTTAGGATTAATCATGATACTCAGCATGAAATAAGAAAACCATAAGGTTACTTATTCATATCACATGTGAGACATCATCCCCTATAGGTCATGGATTCACTCCCCATACTAATTTAAATCATTCAATACACTAGGGCCATAAATTTTAGAAAAAACATTTTAATGGTCCTACCTTTCTCACTCATAACCCAAAAACCATTCAAAATTCATACATAAATTATTTTCATTGAAGAAAATAATCGTACCATAACATAAGAATGTTATAAAACATTTTAGAGAAACTCATACCTTCACATATCACGTTAATTTTAAAATGGTATAAACACAATTGCATGGAAACTTAAAACAATTACTTATACTAAATGCATGAAATGTCAATGAAATTTTTAGATGATGGTCATGTCTAATTATGCATGAAATTTATGGGAGTGCAAGGAAATTATTCACATGAATTGATAAATTTTATTTAAAACTATTGCAAATATAAATCACATATAAAATGATAACTTATATTCACATAAAATAATAACTATAATGTTGAATTAAAATCAAATATCCCATTTAAATTTTGAATCAAACAATAAAAAATAGGGTTATAAAATTACAAATATATGACCATAGATTGGTTTTACAAGACCAACTATCATTCAAGGATTTTAAAATAGATAGCAATATTATATACATACATACATACATATATATATATATATATATTGAGTTCTTTGAAAATATATAAATGATTAAATTTTCTTAGAAGGGTCATAGATCAAATCAAAGCTTTAAAAACAAATTATATACTTTGTTTTGAAAACACAACCTTGATAAAAATTTAAACATCCTTATATTATAATTTATAAAAAATAGATAGATAGATAGATATACATATATATAAATTTTTGTATCAAAATAATCACTTTAAAAACCATAAATTAAAACATAAATTGATAAATTTAAAATAAAAGTAATCCCTTAAATGTTATAGGAAACCGAAGCATGAAGGAAACTCCTGCCTCGTAGGTGAACTCGAACCAAAGGAGAGGTTTGTCTTGCGTCTTCTAATGAGGAAGGAGGGTTTCTCCCTATATCTGATATATTTATAAAAAAATCATATGTGGGTTAGATTCTATGAGAATCTAATATTTTTTAAAATAAAACAAAGACCTATAAAAAGATATATGGGTATTAATTTTTATTTTTATCTTACTTTCTATTTAAGGAAGACTAATTGTCAAACTCAATTATTGAGTTCTAGAGGAGACAGGGGTTGGAGGTCGACCACGACGGTAGGTAGAAGACGGTCGTTGAAGCTCTACAAATCCTCTTTCTGGAAGACGTCAACGGGTTGGTTTCAAATGAAACCAAAAATTTGAGTGCCCTTTTTCTATATCACAATGCCTTTATTATTATTATATGATATTACGTTATCATGATACCTTTATTATTATATCATGATACATTTATTATTATTGATATATGATATTATGTCATCATTTATTATAATATTTTATTATGTTCTCAAAGTAATCAATCCCATGTTTTCTTTATTAACAAATAATTTATTGTTTTTATTTTTTACATTTTTCTTTTTTTAATTCCTTTTAGCATTTTATAAACCAAACATGTAACTTTTTTTCTAAAATGTTTAAGTTTTTTTTATTCAACTAGTTTCTCTCTCTTCTTTTAAAGTCGCATTTTTTCTCTTTATTGTCCACTTTACCATTATTATTTTATTATTATATCTTGTCATTATTTATCCTTTTTTTATTATTATATTTGTTTCAACATTTTTTTTAAACATGAATGTTTCTTTTTGTATAAAACATATATATGAAATTATAATAATAATGTAATATAATTATAATTTCATATAAAATATATTAAATTTGTTTTTTGATAAAATATAATTATATATATTTATTATTTCAAAAAATTAAAACAAATTCATAATATAATTTCACATATTTATAAAATATATTATCTTAAAAATAATAATAACTTTCTTAAAAAATATTTTTTACCCTTAATTATTATTATTATTATTATTGTTGTTGTTGTTGTTGTTGTTGTTGTTGTTATTATTACTACCTTTAATTTCATATAATTAATTTATACAAATTCTAAACATTTAAAATTATAAATCATTCTTTTATTTAAATTAAAATACCTATAATTTATTTTTATTTTTAAAAAATTTATATAAAAATAATAATTTGATAATATATAAAAATTAATTATATTAAAACATTTAAATTAATAAAATTAACTAAAGAAAATAAATTATTTATTAAAAACAATTTAATATAAAGTAATAATATTTCATGCTAATATTATTTCTAATATTAACATTCTATAAATAAAATAAAATAAATCAAATTATCTACTTATACCTATAATTTCAAATAAAAGGTTAGTTATAAATATAATATACTTTATATAAAATAAATAGTTTTTCTTGAAAAATATTAATATATCCAAAACATTTAATATTAAAACATAATTTTAAATAAAGAATTTTGTTTTATTTTAAAAATACATTTATTTAAGGAATATATTAGTTTATTTTCATTTAATATTTAAAAATATTATCGCTTAAAATACAAATTGATATTTTATAATTGAGATAAAAACTTATTTTAATTACACAAAATACTTTAGTTTCATTAAACTTTTTTAATAAAAATATTTATTTTAAATTATAAAAAAATACTTAATTAAAATAAAAATACTATTTTAATCTCTTGGGATGTTACATCCCGCCCCCTCTAAATGAATTGTGCTCTCTTAATTCGTTAGTCGGGCTCTAGAAAATTATGAATTTTCATCTTTAGAATTAGAAAAACTAGGACCATTAAACTTTTATACTCTATCTCTTAGACAACATCTACTCTCTAATTTTTTCTAGATCATTTCTATGATACTAATTCTAAATCTATGAACTCATGCTTCTGAGCTCAGCACATAAAAAAGTTGTGTATTTTAATTTTTATCAAAAGATAAAAGAAAAATTCACATAGTGTTTATCATACCAAGACCTTTTCCATTCTAGGTTTTGGATAATTAGATACATACATTGTAGTTTTTCAAAACTGTAGAAAATAAAATTAAATAAACAAAAATTCTTCATGCTCGCTGCCTCCTCAAAGAAATTAACATCACAAAGAAATTCTACTAAACCTATAAAAAATAAATTTAAAACATAGTGTGAGTATTAATTTTCACGGTAATGGGTGTTAAAAATCATTTGTATGTACTTTTAAAATATTTTTTTTAATAAAAAATTACTTTGAAATCAGTTTTCAAAGCATTGAAATTTAATAATATCATATGATTTTAAAAACCATTAATTTCCAAAGTAATAATATTTTGAAATAATTCTTTGGTTTTCTCTATTTAAAAATAATAATTTTTTAGGATTAATCTTAATAATCAGCATGCCATAAGAAAACCATAAGGTCACTTAGTCATATCACATGTGGGAGAACATCCCCTAGATATCATGGGTTCACTCCCCATACTATTTTAAATCATTCAATACACCAGTTCCATAAATTTTAGAAAAAAACATTTTAATGGTCCTTTCATTCTAACTCATAACCCAAAAACCATTCCAAATATATACATAAATTATTTTCATTGAAGAAAATAATCATATCATAGCATAAGAATGCTCTAAATCATTTTCAAGAAACTCATACCTTCACAGATCACTTTAATTTTAAAATTGTATAAACAAAATTTCATGGAAACTTAACAAAATTACTTATACTGAATGCATGAAATGTCAATGACATTTTTAGATTATGACCATATCTAATTATGAATGACATTAATGGATGCCTAAGGACATTTTTCACATGAAATGATAACTTTTATTTAAAACTATTGCAAATAGAAACCACACATAAAATTATAATTTATATTCACATAAAATAATAACTATAACATTGAATTAAAATAGAATGCCCCATTTAAATTGTAAATCAAGAAGTAGAAAAATAGGGTTATAAAATTACAAATATATAACCATATATTGGTTTTACAAGACCAATTATCTTTCAAGGATTTTAAAATAGATAGCAATATTATATATATACATATACATACATATATATATATTGAATTCTTTTAAAATATATAGATTATTGTATTTTCTTAGAAGTTTCATAAATCAAATCAAATCTTTGAAAAAAAATTAGAGACTTTGTTTTAAAAACACAACCATGATAAAAATTTAAACATCCTTATATTATAAATTCTAAAAAAATAGATATATATATATATATATTTGTATATAAAAATCATCCCTTTCAAAACAATAAATTAAAACATAGATTGATAAATTTAAAATAAAAGTAATCCCTTACATGTTAATCGAAACCGAAGTGGGAAGGAAACTTTTGCCTACTGGGAGAACTCGAATAAGAGGATAGGTTTGGATTGGGTCTTCTGATGAGGGGAGAGGGTTTCTCCCTATGTCCAACATATTTATAAAAAAACATATGTGGGTTATCTTCCAAGATAATATGAGTTTTTTTAAATAAAACAAAGAATAATAAAAATATATGTGGGTATTCATTTTTATTTTAATCTTTCTTTCCAGATAAGGAAGACTAATTGTCAAACTCAATTATTGAGTTCTAGATGAGACAAGGCTTCAAGGTCGACCATGATGGTGGGAAGAATACGGTGGCCAAAGCTCTACAAATCCTCTTACTGGAAGACGCCGATGTGTTGGTTTCAACTAAAACCAAAAAATTGAGTTCCCTTTTCTATATCACGATACCTTTATTATTATTATATGATATTATGTTATCATGATACCTTTATTATTATTATATGTTATTATGTCATCATTTATTATTATATTTTATTATATTGTCAAATTAATCAATCTCACGTTTTCTTAATTAGAAAATCATATCATGTTTTTGTTTTTGTTTCAATTTACCTTTGCAACACCCTAAAATTCTATAGTAAGAATATTGTATTCGATATCATGTATGACATGAAACACCAAGAGCGTAAAGAAATATAATATCCTGATAATTTGTAATATATTTAATATTTTAAATAAATTCAATATATATTATATCTACTAATATACACAACAATGATTTAGTGTATGTTACACTCAACAATCTTCAAAGGCTTTTGTTACACACAACACCAAGTTTCACCGAAGAAGCTACCTGATTAAGTGGTAATGTCTTCTCTCAAGATCTCTAGTATCATTTACATTCTCCACCCCCTCAACTCTTATTATTTAGTATTTATATAACAACATAAGTATCCTCAATATAATATGATGTTTTTATGTAAAGGTTTAGACCTACACTTACACACACCTCCATCTAATGGGTAATGAACATATTGTTTCTGTGTATAGAAAATTACTGCCTCATGAAATGATGATTGTTCATTTTTTCCTTAACACCTATCATAGTGGCCATTATAATGGAAACTATGTTTATATATGTTATATATGATATCTATAATTCATTTATTATTCTATATTTTTTATTTATAAATATACCTTTATGCTTTCTATCTTGTGTAAATAGGATAATTTCGTTTGAGGAAGTGTGGACCACTGCCCCCTCAAAGTGATATGACTCATTCATGCCATATATGGAATGTATAAAGGATGGTTTTAATAAACCTATGTAATATATATAACATATATATAATAATTTAATTATAATATGCATATTTATCATTTAGTTTTCATTATTTTAATACAACAATGAAATGAAAGTAGTGTTCATGCGTATGTACGGCCTACTGTATCCATGAACAGTGCACTTCATTTCTAATCTCCAAATTTAATGGACTGCTATAAATACATATATACTGATTATATATGATAATTAATTCATTTTTTATGAAATTATGATCTAATTAGTGATAAAAAAAATAATAAGTTAAAACTTACTCAAGAAAACTAGGCAATTAACACCCGAAATAGTGAAATTAATGAAAGTTGTTAACAAATGGGTAATGCGATATTATAATAAGTTAATATATGGTATTATAAACAGTAGTATTGTTATTATATTAGTTAGTAACATATTTTAAAACACTATACATGAGGATAAAGACCACAAAAAAAGGATATGGTAAGGGAAGTTCGTCTCAATTTACACTTCATTGAGACTTATTTGTTATTATGAACCAATTCACTTTTATTTGGTGTATATATTGTCTTTTCATGTTATATAATGAATCCTATTATTCTCATGATATTATAAGTTTCATTTAATTTCATACATTTCTAGAGATTATGATTCAAATGTTTCAAAGTTGTATGGGACACTTTAGAATGTTTTAAGATTATTCTTCTAGAGAATGTTCACAATGATTATCTTTGTAATCTCACTTCCTTTTGTGATTATTAACTTTCTCTTGAAACAGTCACTTTATTTTAATAATTTTTTATTATAAAATTACTTGAATATCTATATTTTCATACAATGTATGTCAGTATTGCCTAAATCGTATAACATTTTACATATGGTGTGTACTTTGATAGTTATTTTATTATTTTAGGGAAATACTGATAATTTAGTATTCTTTATTTAATATGGATATTTGATAAGGCATATTATTTGTTTCAATTATTCATTATAAGGAATTATTTGGACATGAAATGATGGGAGGAGCGCAGACTTTATATAGCTCATTGATGCATCGACAGGTTCTCATGAGATAAATAAGTTGTCCAAATTAAATAGGTTTTTATCTATAGTTTTAAACCATCTTATGAAAGGTATTGACAATATAGGTTTTCATGTTCTTCAGACATCATGTCCATTAATAAATAATTTCCCTCATTCAGTTGTAGTTATTATTCATCCATGAGATTTTGTGTTGACATATCTATGGAAACATTTCATTTTTAGTTCATTGATTAAATGGCATGTGTTTTAGTTTCTTACATTTCCATGTTGATTTTTCCTTATCTAGTTATTGAATGGAAAGTGTTTTCAATTAATCACCTTTCCATATTGATTTATTCTAACTGATTCATTATTACTTCCACTTTACTTACCCATATAGAGCATTTGATCTCACCCTGATTATGTTTCTTTCCCCAGGTTATAAAGAAGAGATATTTGAATAAGCATTCAAGGATACATTTTATTTCATTTTGTAATGTATCATGTTTTTATTTCCTATTTCCCAATGTATTATGGGTATCATGTATGTAATATGGCATTTCAATACTGTTAAACTTAACATTACTTTAGGATTTGATTCCTTGTAATCATGCCAATATAATAAAATAATGCACTGGATCCAAGCTTCTAGTGTCGGGGCATTATAATTGTATCAAAGGAAGTTTAGTAGAAACCTTGAAATATAGATTTAGAAAACATAGATTAGGGAGCACAACCCTAAGATAGACATTGAGGATAAGTATACAATAGCATCCTATAATTTTGGTAAGGTAGTGATTATGTAGATATTACTAGAAATACATTCTTGTATGTATACTACAAGTGTACATGGTTCTAACATAGATGTAACTAGGAGTAATAACTTCCATAAGGTGTTCCGGGCCTAACTCGGGGTAACCTGGTACACAACAAGGGGCCTTACTGCACACCTGGTTTGACACACTTGGGGGATATGCTTAGGATAGTTTACATTTTATTTACCTACCATTATGATGGATTTAAAAGTATAGATTTTACCAAAGTAACTAAATTTTATGATTCTAGGATTTACGATGCATAAATTTATGCTATGTGTTATACCATATTTAGAGTTATAAAAATTTAATAATTTTAGGAGCTAATTCAGTATATTCCATTGTTTATAAATGGAACCTGGAAGGAATAATGGTATCAATACTCTTGGAAAATGTAGACATTTCCTTGTTGAGGAAACCAATACAGCTAGTATTGGAATAGTGAAAGTTATGGATATATTATGGAAGATTAGGTTATTATAAATAACCTTTCTAGAATGGATAAACCTATTCTATAGAGATAATATCTTATTTTGGATTGCTTTATATGACAAAGGCTCCCATTATTTAGAGGGACTACTGATCCAATGGTATCTGAGTAGTGGATTAAGTCTCTAGAGAAGATATTTATGGCATTAGGATGTCATGAAAAGGAAAAGGTTACACTTGTGGTCTATTGTATCCAAGGTGATGTTGATCAGTGGTGGTCTCTGATCCAGAATACTAGGGAGGAAGAATAAATAGAACTCATGGAATGGAGGAATTTTAAGGAAATTCTTTGATAAATAATTCCCTCATGATCAAAAAACTAAAATGAAGATAAATTTCCTTAGTTTAAAGCAAAAAAGAATAAGTGATTATTGCATATTATGAAGCTACCTTTACAAGGTTATCAAGGTATGATATTGATTTCATATGCAACATAGAATACAAGATTGATCATTTTTTTAAAGGTCATAAGCCAAGTCTCCAAAAGTCACTGGTTGCCCAAAAAAATTATTCATATAAAGAGAAAGTTTTATCTGCCATCAACATGGAGAATGAATTTTCTAGAATCAATATATTCAAAGGAACCCAAGACAATAAGAGGTTATCTGAAAACCGTGAAAAATGGAATGAGTCAATAAAGATGAATGGAAAGAAATATTTTAGCACATGTGATAACTATGGAAAGAATCACCCTTGTAAATGCTTGAAAGGATTGGTAGTATGTTATAAGTGTGAAGAGAAAGGTCACCAGGAAAAATAATGCAAAGTAAATAAGGAAAATACTGAAATTCAATGTTATAACTGTAAGGAGATGGGGCACTACGCAAAAAAAATTCCCAAGCATCAAGGGAATATACCTCCAATGAAGCTAAGGGATCAAGGTTAAGTATATGTTATTTACAAAACCTAAATGTAATGATTAATGTACTCCTGTATTTGGATCTAAGAAATATGTTGTAAAAGTTCTCATCATATAATTTATGAAATATGTAAGGATTTTACTGTAGTAATTTTTCATTAAGTATTTGAGATCATTTGTTGAATGGTACCAAGAAAATTTATTTAGTAGAAAGTTAAACTTTTCAAAAAAACATGTGATTTAGGGAAAGAAATCCCTTAATATGTTCCTAATGTTGAGATAATGATGAAGAAATGATTGATTTTTACAAGTGATGACTACCATGGAACTGATTAATGATTTGTTGACAAGTGTTCTATGTTATCATTGATGGAGTTTACAACACTTTTGGATTTATGTAATATATCCAATTACATGTGTCTTACTTAAGGAATAAGGAATAATTCATGTTTCCAATAAGTTTTTATGGTAATTCAAGCTATTACCATATTTCAAGAGGATGCATGATGAAGGTGTTCATGTATTTGGTATGTGGTGATTAAAGAGATACTTTAAATTTATTTAAGGATAATGATAAGTTCATTTTAGAAATTTAGTGACCTTCTTTATAAAGTGACTGATCATAATATTTAGTAAAATTTAACCATTTATGAAATGGTTTAAGTCAAAATTTGAATTTGGTTTTAGATATTGATATATTACTTCACTATATCAAGAATCTTGTTCTAAGAGATGAAGTAGAAATAGTTCAAGGAATAATCAAATAAATAGATTGTGTTTATAGAAACATATATTTTCTTATATTCTTATATTTTGAAATAATTTATCAACTCTAGGGAAAAATGGTCATGTAACAAAAATATTGTCCTAACATCATCATTTTTTATGATAAAAATACATTTATTCACGCTTATGGTTGATGTTTTTGTAGTCAAAAACTTTCATTTGAACATGTTCTCTATCAATCTCCATCTGAACTTGATTATTATATTTTTCTACTATATCCATGTTCCCATTTCCTACCAATGTTCTCCAAACAGGGAACCTAGTTACGTGATAGTTGTACTTTCTTTTCTCTCTTATTAAGAATATGTGATATTAACCATTTTTATGATGTGTGTCTTTCAAAAATGGTTTATTTTCAATCCCTATATTATTTATATTAAGTTTAAATTGTGAGTATATAATTTAATTAAGGTGGTGAGAATGTAACACCATGAAATTATCAAGTAAGAATATTGTATTTGATAGTGTGTTTGACACGCAACACTAAGCATGCAAAGAAATATAATATCCCAATAATTTATAATATATTTAATATTTTAAATAAATTAAATATATTTTATAGCTTTCAATGTATGCAACAGTGAGTTAGCGTATGTTACACGCAACAACAAGTTTCTTCAAAGGCCTGGGTTACACACAAAACCGAGTTTCACCGAACAATATTATATTATAAAAATATTATTATTTAATATAATAAGACTTAACCTAGATGTTAAATTATTAGTTATAAATAGTATTAACTAACTTATTAAAATATATGGTTTACACAAAAATAAAATAAATTCATTGGTTGCAAATTAATTGAAAATGAATATGAAAAACGATTGAATATAAAGGAAATATTATTATTTTTATCCTAACAAAGTTGTTTTACCATAATTAATTAAAATTAGTGAGTGGTGTTAATGGGATATATAAATTATATATTCTATAAATTATTTTTGATATTCATCCAATATATTTGATATTATTAATATAAAAACAAACCCAATTTTATGCATAAAATATTATATTTTTATTAAGGCGTTTTTATCGCCTTTTAATAGTAAAGAAATTTTAAATATAATTTTTAACCATTTTATAAATTTAGTATTTATAAATAAACTAAATCTTTTGGATGTGAAACATAAAAATTATATTAGGGTGAATTTCCTGTATTTTTCTGTGAAGATTCGTTTTTTAACCTATAGTGAAAAATACTGAATTTTAGTTCAAAAATTATTTTTCATATAATTTATTTATAAGGTTAAATTATTTTTTATAACGGTTTTAAAGTTTAATTATATAAAATTTTTATAAATTAATCTAATTTAGGTCATTATAATCGATTTCACTTTGAAATTGAGTATAAAAACATATCAAACTTTTGGACATTTTTACCTTAAAAACCCGCATTGTCATCCCGTCTACGGGATTAAATTTAAATTAATTTCTGCCAATTTTGTGATTTGAATTTTTAAAAATGGATTCCATATTTGGAATCAACATAATTTATAATTTATAATATGACCAAATTTTTTTTTACCAAAAAAAATTAGTGAAAGTGATTAAAATTAATTACAACGGTTAAGGTTAAATTAAGCTTAATAAAGGACTAAACCTTAAACTTAAGGCCTAAAACAACCTATAAACGTGTCCAAAATAAATAATATGGATATATATAGACCCTATCATCTCTTTTATCTAAATTTTACCATTATTGGATCCACTTGAAACATGAAAAATGTCTGTGGAATTCCTTTTTCAAAATATTACAAGAGTCTCACTCCTCCTCCACTATAAAAAGGCCTCCTCTCCTACCACTTCCTCACACCTCTCAATCCACTTTTTCTTGACCAAGATCTTCCCAAATAACTCCTAAAAATACCTCCCATAATCCTATAATCCTTAACTTGGGTATAAATCCATCCAATTAATCATTTTGGCACAAACCAAAAGAAGCTACCCGATTAAGAGGTAACGTCTTCTCTCAAGCTCTCTAGTTTCATTTCCATTCTCCACCCCCTAAACTCTTATTATTTAAAAATTATATAACAAAACCAGTATCATAAATATACTAGGATATTTTTATGTAAAGTTTTTTACCTACATTTACACACACCTCCATCTAATGGGTAATGAACATATTGTTTCTGTGTACGGCGAACTATTGCCTCACGAAACAATGATTGTTCATTTTTCCTTTACCACCTATCATGGTGTCCATTATGATAGAAAATATATTTATATATGTTATATATTATAAATATAATTTCTTTATGATTCTGTAATTTTTATTTATAACATACCTTTATGCTTTCCATCTTGTGTAAATATGATAATTTCGTTTGAGGAAGTGTGGGCGACCACCCCCTCAAAGTGATATGACTCATTCATTACCATACATGGAATGTATAAAGGATGGTTTTAATAAATCCATGTAACATATATAACATATATATTATTCTATAATTATAATATACATATTTATTATTTAGTTTTTATTCTTTTAATATAATAATGAAATGAAAGTAACGTTCATGCATATGTACGACCTACTGTCTCCATGAATGGTGAACTTCATTTCTAATATCCAAATATAATGGACTACTATAAATAAATATATACCAATTATATATTATAAATAAGTCATGTTTTAAATTTTTGAGATGATGAAACTATGATATAATTATTCATAACAATAAATAACAAGTTAAAACTTACTCGAAAAAACTAGGCAATTAACACCTCAAATAGTGAAATTAATGAAAGTTGTTAACAAAAGGATAATGTGATATTATAAGAAGTTAATATATGGTTTTATAAACATGATGATGGTTATGATATTAGTTATTAACATGTTTTAAACCACTATACAAGAGTATAAATACCACACAATAAAAATAAAGGATATGGTAAGGGAATTTCGTCTCAATTTACATTTCATTGAGACTGATTTTTTATTATGCACAAATTCACTTTTATTTAGTGTATATATTTCCTTTTAATGTTATATTATTAATCCCATTATTATAATGATATTATAAATTTAATTTAATGTCATAACCTTCTAGATATTATGATTCAAATGTTTCAAAGTGGTATGAGACACTTTGGAATGTTGTAAGATTATTCTCTTCAAGAATGTTCTCAATGATTATCATTGCAATATCAATTCATTTTGTGATTATTAAATTTATCTTGAAACAATCACTTTATTGTAATAATTTTTCATTATAAATCTACTTGAATGTCCATCTTCTTATATAATGGATATTAGTATTTCCTAAATTGTATACCATTTTACATATAGTGTCTACTTTGATAGTTATTTGATTATTTTTGGGAAATATTGATAATTTCATATTCTTTATTCAATAAATATATTTTATAAGTCATATTATTTATTTCAAATATTTGTTTGAAGGCACCGAGTCACTCATCAAAAGCTGATGGGTTTTGGATTTTAAAATTTTCATCATCGGGACGACGATACTTTTTATCACCGGTGATCCGAGTCTCAGTATGATTCGAGGATCTCGTGTAAATTAAAAGAGCACGTAAATTAAAACTATATATATATATATATATTCATATATAATTCCATTCTCAACTACATCTTATCAACAGTGATCTATTCTTGAAAGATCCATATCAAGATCCCTCTAGATTGTCCACACACGCTTCAAAAATATACGGGAGCATCGATCATTGAATTTTGGGTGATAACGTGTTTATATGATGATATATTTGACATTTTAATGATCACTACGATCCTATACCTTCGATGATTGAAGGAATTCTTGGATCTTCACTTGAGAGAGATACTCTCTCTAGAAAGCAGGTGGAGAGATGGGCTCTCATTCAAGAATAAATGAATAATGCATTGTGTGAGAGCCTCTCTCTCTCTCTCTCTATTTATAGTGGAGGTTATAAATACCTGGTAGGGTTCCCAACCCCCATTTATTTAATATCCACTAAATAAATAATTGTGATAAACTAAACTGTGTCAACATTATTTATTATTTTATCACATACCTATAATATTTATAAAATATATTACGTGATAAATCTGAGTCATTTAACTCAAACTGTCATTCCTACTTAATATTAAACGAACATAGAATATTAAAATAATATTCCTTTGATTAATATTTTCTCGTATTTACTTAACTTTTAAATACTTTAAATAAATTCAAATCAATTATTCATAACTTGAATAATAATTTATTTATTTATTCCTTTAGTGATCGATATTGTGGACAACACTTGGACCCTGTAACGGGGGCCCACCATGTCCAATACACCTATTCAACTGAATAGTGTGGATTCTTGAATATTCTATTGTGTGTGACCCTCTGGGCCCTTATCTCGATAGAAGTGAATAAAATTCACAAACCAAGATCGGAATCTATCAAACCATCAAGGCCCCTAAAGAGATAAAGATTTTTATAGGAAAAACAACCAATCTACTAACATGTACCATGTAATATAATATCTTTTTATTTAAATATCTCATAAAGAAGTATTCACACTTGTGTCATCTCCCTTTTCTTTATTTATTATTCTTTGACCTATCTGGATGTATTTACCTTTCGACTATTTTGTCCAAATACTTATGAAGGTAGAACCATCCCGATCAACCAGACCTGAGATATATAAATTCCTTAACCTTGATATGACAAATCCTTTCTTAATAATTCAACCAATTCCATACCACAAATGACACACCCAACAAAAGCTACCTCACCACGATTTCAGTATCATGGTTTTTTCCTTGCATCAAAGTGCGCAATCAAATGGTACACATTGGTAATGATATCAAGTTAGGAAACCAATACACATGTTTGCAGATAGGAACAACCAAAGACACCCAAAACATGTGGTGTTACTATTGGAGGGTTTGTCCTTATGATCTCACTATTAGAGATCACCAAGTGAGAACTTCATGAGAAGAAGTCTCAATGCTTATGATCCCCCAACACATGATAGTCAGACATCAATTGTGTCCAATCAGTATGATGTATCTTGACCATAGGACTTGTATTTAAGATTAATGTCATAATATCTTAAGATTCTCATTATAGACTAGGATCTACTATAACCTTTTAATATGATAATTAATCTATGGAAATTTCCATTAAATAACAGAAGCAAAAATATCCATACTATAATGGTAAGTAAACATCATGTACAACTAACTACATACATGATATTGTAATCAAAAGGACTGCATAGTTGGGTCTAGGGAACCCACTATTTCAATACTCCCACTTGCACTAGATCCAACTTTATAACCATACTTTCTAGCTACTAACATGATAAAGATCATGTTTCTGCTGAGTAATGGATTTATCTGTTAGATCTACCACGTTTCTGCCATGTGGTTATTCTTCTATATGCGACCTCATCTCCTTGAGAAAAACTTTTCAAGAGATGGTAACCCCAAGTATATCCCTTTTGTCTACAGTCATAACTTGACATCTTCTCTAATACCAGTAACATAATTATCATGATGATAAAACTTTACTTGGTATGTGTGATTCAAAGAACTGGAACAAATCATTTCATTTTAGTTGATTCTTAGCTGCCTTATAAGTTGCAACATACTCAGTGTTTATAGGTATGGCTACCACTGGTTATTATGGGCTTGTCTTGCTCAAAACCTTATCCTAACTGTGATACGAGATCAAATTGATCCATATGAAGACTAGTTTGTGTCCCACTAAAACTAGTTTCCTTTCTTATCCACTTACCAGGTACTTATGTTTTGTACTTACCAAAGTACAACATGATAGTTATCACTACTTCACTTGCAGTTCTTATGGATATAAATGATATTTTATTATCATAAAGTATGTGTTGGTAATGTCATATATTGTATATATCATGGAATACATGATGGATCCATCACTTAAGCGTATGGATTTCAACTCACCACATTAATATTCTCCCATGTCTAAAACATGTCAACCTGGAGAGATTATTCCATGTGACATGGGTAACAATTCTTCCCTTGAATTATTTCATCTTGTATTTTTCAATACCATGTCAGTATGTGTATGATTGACTAAGTCCAAGAAACTGTTATATCTACCTTAGTAGATCATGTTCCCTATAAATTAGGTTTCTACATTAAGTCAATCACTAGATAATTACATTCATCCTAATCTTAACTAACTGTAAGACCAATATCTATTTTCCATATGTTTATGAATATATTTATCTTAGAAAATAATGGTTCTCCCACTGACATCTAGTAGAGATATGTCAAAGATTCATTCCATATGAATTATCTATAATCTTATTGCTTACTTTAATATTAACCTATATTTAAGTAACTTGAAACCCTTATGGGCATCTAATGCTGTCATGATCCCTTTCTAGTTGCATTGTATAGAAACCTTCCATGATTGGTGGTCATGACATCCAATTCCCAATTACATGATCTTAGAAGTTAGCTATGATAAGTAAAATTATAATGGATTTAGGCATATCAACTTGGTATTACCAATTGATCCTTATTGGTACTTCACTTTTACCATCTATGTATCAACTCACTTGAATACCTGCCAAAGTATTCAATTTATAATCCCCTTTTCAAATTGATACATGGAACTCATTACTGAATTTTAATTGATCTTGTTAATCTTAGCTAATTTCCATATACTACTCATTTGTAGGAATTATTATTCACAATGAATCATTTATCACTGACTACGGTGAATATAAAACCATAATTATGGTTTTAACCTTCCTATGTAGTATGTGTCTCTGGAACATTCCTATTCCACATGCACTTGTGGAATAAGTTCCTATGTCAACCATTTGTGCATCTCATACATTGACTAAATCCAAGTCAATCCAACTCCCACTATCTCTAATAGAGTTGTGCACCCTTATATAGAATTGTATTCTATAACTTGACAACCACTTTTCTATATTAGTTATTTAGGTAATATCCTAATCAACTGTTAGGATAATTACTTAGATGCACAATATGTTTTAGCTTGATGCATGTTTTTTATATCCTAACAAACTCTTTTCATATAAACACGTGTCCTATGAAATAATGGATTTTCATCATAATATAACTTGTATGATATCCATTTTTTATTTTTAGTTAGCATATAGTTATGGGATTTCCCTATTATTTTCAAATAATGTCTTGAAATATGATGGAAGTTAATGCAGGTTGTAACATTCATACTACTTACATCATAAATTTATTGTATAAAATGTGTGTTTAGGAATTTCTCTATGCTGCATTTTGTTTATCAATATTAATATGTAATACTCATCATCGATCTTCCTTATTATCATCAATGTCATGATGTAGATAAGATAATGTGAATTTCGGAATTACTTCATGCTATATTATCATGATCGATGAATACTTGGTCAAGATATTGTTCAACATGATGATCCGAAGCAACTCATATATTCTGACCATGCATACTTCACTTTACCATTACTTAAATACTTAGAGAAATATTCTGAAATATATTTACTAATAGCTTACACTTGGAATAGTTTATGCTCTCTCGTAAAACTACTTCTGAAATCTTTGTGGCGCACCTTTATTGTTAAAGGTTTATTTTTTTCAAACTAAATGTGTTGATAATACTAAAGGTTTTTAACTATACTGAGAATAAATACCAAACTGGGTATATCCTTGATTTCCACCTTTCATTTTACTTGACAAATAATTATCTATCCACAACTGGGTAAAAGTGTTACATTTTTATATTCATCACTTATTTCCTATGATTCAAGTACCAATGAACTATTTGTTGAGTATGATACACCACAAACAACATTCATTCTTAAACTTGGAATAATGTCTCATTATGTCCAAAGGGAATATGAGATAAATGTTTTGGTTATACTCAACAACTTTTTTAACTAGAATAAATCACTTGGAAAATAGAAGTTATGTGCTTAACACCGCTGACTTAGGAATCACCCTTTCTCAATTGTTTGGAGAAGACACCTTACTTCTTGTAATGATTCTATACTTACTTGGTAGTTGTATTTCAATAAACATATGTGAAAGGGATATTTTATTTAATATCCAAGAAGTATATGATAAACAATACATTTATTTGATGAATATACACTGAAGAAGAAGAGATTTATTACTTATTCAATTCAGTTAATTTCATTTTAAACTTCCAGAAATTTATTTCATGATATTTGATGAAAATAACCTCAATTTTAATAACCAACCTCTATTATTTGAAGGATATTATAAAGGTTCCTTTGGAGTAACTTTCCATTGGACTTTTCGCCTTGTCTTCCAATTTATTCACCATAAAAACTAAAGATGGTGCTTTTTTTAATATTCTTATTTACTTAGTGAACCTTACCTAAATATGTAATGAAGTGTCTACTCCATCCTGTACATTTTTAATCTTAAACAAAACTGGAGTAATTGGGTGTAGAAATGGGATGCTTTGAAATATTGTGATCTGTCTTTCAATTATCACAAATCCAGTGTAAATAAATCCATTTATATCTCGCTTCACTTTCTCCTCATAATCTTCTTGGAGATGATAATACACGTTATATTATCCATGTACTGATGTAGTGACTAAAACTAACATCAGATGTTGATAATAGCATAATGACATAACCATCATATGCTCTATACATGAGTCTCTTATAAGAAATATTACACACACGCTTCCTAAGGTGGCATAATAGGTAGGGACACCAACGCCTTTAATTTTCTATATTGTAGTTTTGTGCACAAGTGCCTATACTACACTTGTAAATTGATGCTAGTTAGGAAATTGACTTTGTCCAATTATTATTTTAGTATTTCTTGTGGTATTACTTTCCATTTTATACAAAAATAAAATTTAAGCAGTTTTTTAATTTTATATTGATTATCGAATTAGATTTTATTGATTAATTTAATCATTAAATTTCTCCCACTATTTTATCAAATTCTAGGAACCCTCTATACTAGAATAGGAATACTCTATTTCTTGAGTATTATAGTGTAAAGGATCCCTAAACCTCCCCTCATAGTCTATAAGTTATGGTTATGCCGCTACTCAGAGGGTTCAAGGTAGGCTTTTGACTGACCAGTCGCATTAACTCACAGTTCCTTGATCTATTGAGTGAAGTCCTAGCTTTTAAAATAATAACTTGATTTACTCAACATTTGCCTCTAAAATGATATCAAGTTAGATATGGATATTACTTACTACTACTTTAGTTAAGTCAACCTACCACTCTCATAAGAACTCCCCGATTGTAAGAGTCACCCTCATCTATGGTACGACTGGGACCCCAAACACCCAATTTTATTCAAATTTGATTGTTGGAAGACCATTAAGAAATAATAATACTTTAAGGGTCTTTTGTGTTTTTCTCTTGATGAATTTAATCCATTTTTATTAATCTTTTCTGTTGATCCCTCTGGAAGATTGCTGATTTCATGTTTATAACTAATGTTTTAATAATCACAAATCATCACAACTCATTGATGCTTAATCTGGTTTGATGTCTCATAAACATAATTCCAATCTATGAATGAATCAGTTATCATGTTTTTTTAACTATGATTATTAACTTACAAAGTATGTTGGAAGCCTTCTGGATTCAACAGACATCAGACTCACCGATCCATCAGAGTCACCGATCCATCAGAGTCACCGATCAATCAGACTCACCGATCAATCGGACTCACCGATCCATCAGAGTCACCGATCAATCAGACTCACCGATCAATCGGACTCACCAATCCATCATAGTCACCGATCAATCAGACTCACCGATCCATCAGAGTCACCGATCAATCAGACTCACCGATCAATCGGACTCACCGATCCATCATAGTCACCGATCAATCAGACTCACCGATCCATCAGACTCACCGATGCAAATGAGTCACCGATGCAAATGAGTCACCGATGCAAATGAGTCACTGATGCAAATGAGTCACCGATCCAAGGACTCACCGATGCTGATCAAAATGACTCACCGATCAGATGACAGACCGATGCTGATCTATCTGAGTCACCGATCTTTACTCTAATGCTGATGACCTACCGATCTCTTGAACAGTCATAAACAACTGTTTGAATTTCTTTATCTTTATCTTTATTTAATCTAACCAACGGTCATATTAGGTATATTTTAATGCTCTGATAGATTATTAATAAAAGGTTGTCGGATGTCAGGAAACCGTATCTCGTACCTGCGGAAAGGAAACCTTTCTGTCCTACGGAGCACGTGATATAAATACAAGAAGACTCTGCTGAAGAGTGGTGTGAAAAACCAAGAAGAAAGAGACAACACACACAGAGACAAGGAAGCATACGACATACTCGAGAAGAGCTCTGTGCATACAAGAAGAACCAAGCAAGACAGAATCAAACATACAATCAAGCCTACTCAAGAAGAGTGGTGTGCATACAATAGATCATTGAAGAGCTTCATCGACTACATCTCACTGCCTGTGAACCTGAAGCATACGACACTCTGCTTCTCAAACAAAATCAAGAAGAGGACTCAGAATCACTTCTGATTAATTCCAAAACGAGTCCAGTGCTACACTGAAATCACTAGAGCCATTTCTAAACTCTACATCTCTGCTCTGTGATTTATTTATTCTACATTTTGAGCAGTGTGTGTTATCTGCTGTATTAAACACACACACTGACTCCTGTACTTTCACTGGAGGATCTGTAAATCCTCAGCAAACTTTCTACACTTCACTTCCCACTGTGGATAGTGGTAGAGGTCTTATGACCTGGACAGCTGGCTGCTGTTGTTTGTTTTCCCACGTAGAACTGTGGTAGAGGTCTTGTGACCTGGACAGTGTGCTCACTGTTGTTAACCCCGATCCAGGGTGTGGATCACTTTTATATAAACTTTTGAGAGGACTAAGTCTCGGCTTGAGACTGAACCTCTTGGTTACTTCTCTGTGTTTATAGCTATACTATATCCATACTATACATATTTATTTCATATTCCGCTGCTATTACTTTGAAATATAATCTATCTTCAAAGCTACTTTGATAATTAAATTCGCAAGTGTTTATATTTATTATAAATCAGTAAATTGGTTTCAAAAGTTAATTTAATCATAAGATTAAGTTAACTGAGAATTAATCAATCTTTGAGAAGCTAATTGAACCTTTATAGTCTATGTAAATTCACTACAGTTTAATTTATTTTTGAAATTGGGGGATTTTATTAGAAATTGTTTTTAACAGAAAATTTTGATTGGAACTCAATTCACCCCCCTCTTGAGTGTCCACTCCGACCAACACTTGGTATCAAAGGAAGTAAATACTTTCTAAAAAGTGCTCTGCTTTTGAACTGTGATTTTAGTTGTATTTTAAATAAAATCTCCCTCTTAAGATAACATTCCCATATACATAATATTCAGATTTCTCCCCCTGAGATATTGATCTCCCTCTTCATATATAGAGTACTCCCCCTTAGATATATATTTCCCCCATTATATATCTTTCTCCCATTATATATATCTTTCTCCCATTATATATATCTTCTTTCTCCCCCTTTGGGATAATCAAAAAGGAGGGAACACAGATAAGGGAAAATAGAAGCAGGGTGCAGGCAGGATAGAACATAACACAAAGGAAAAACAGATTTTATAAAGTCACAGAAAAAGACAAGTGATACATAGAGCACCCCATCAAAAATAATACATGGCTATTTGTTGGGATACAAAGGGGCTTTCCCTTTATCCTTTGGATCAATGGTAGGTAAGGTAGAAGGCTTGGAGGCAGGCTGTGGTTCACGGAGGTGAAGTGGTGGCAAGACAACTCTGGCAGGTGCAGTTGGAGGTGTCACAGAAGGTTGTGGAGAAGGAGCAGGAGCTGGATGAGAAGCTTTCTGAGAGACTGGCCGTAACTGAGATAGAGCTTGGGCAACAGACAGCTGATTTGGAGCGACATCAGAGGCACTGAGAGGTTCGGATGTAGGGAGTACAATGGCAGTGGCCTGTGCATCCAAGTAAGGCTTCAACAGATGAATGAAGTCCTGAATGACTTCTGCTCCATACTTCATAGCTTTTTCAAAATCATCCTTGTTTTCCATGAACTGTGCCAAGGAAGGAACAAAATCTTGCAATTGGCGAACTTGAGTGTTGAAGGCCTGAGTGACTGGAGGTAATTTCAGATTCTCTGCCAGGACTTTGAAGTTTGCAGCCATCTCATGTTTTGTATAAATCTTGGAAAAGAAAGCATCAACCTTTTCCTTGATCTCTTGCAGGGCATTCTTAGCATCTGCTGAATATACTAAGGCCATCTTATGACTATTATCACAGAGCTCTTTCATCCTCCTCAAAGATTCTAAGTCAAGAATATTTCTAACAGCAGCTAGCTCTGTATGCACAACTTCTCTGAGAGCTTCTATCTCACGAGTAGTGATTTTGGTTACCTTGCCTGTACTTGCTTGGCCGACTATATGAGTTAGTTCAGCTTTCAACTTCCTCAGATCAGACTTGTTAAGATGTTCAATCAGATTTCTTAAAACTTCCATCATACCAGAGATGGTTGATCTGAACTCATTTGACAGAGAAAGTAAGCTAACTTGGAGATCCTTCAAGGTTTGATTCAAAGAGGCTATGTGCCTACCAACAAATTCACCCGTAGCAGTCAAGTCTGGCTTGAGAACATCTGAGACTGCCGTTGAAAAAGCTTTCAGGGAGTTTTCAGAAACTTGTAGAGATACTTGATGAAGGGCATTGGAAAGTTCTTCTCTGACTATATCTCTCACAGTGGTTAGCAATTTAGTCTTAAACTTATCAAGATCAGCTCGAGAGATTTCAGAACCAGGTAAATTCACAGTTTCAGGATCATCAGTAGGAATAGACCTTACTTCTCTTGGAAGGTTCCTTTTCACAGTTGCAGCAGATTCTGGCAATTCGCCTTCTTCTTCAGAATAGTCTAAGCCCAGAACAGCATATCCAGGGTAGTCATCCCAAACAGCAGCACACAGGGTGTAGTTGGGTTTCTCATAGCATGCTGTTCCACTGATTTTTGATGAGTCAGTCTTGCCACTGATATGGATTTCTGGTACTGACTGAGGTTGTTCTACTTGAACTTCAGCAAGACCATCCACCGGTCTGTTGATACTATCCGCAGCAGCTTCAACATCATCAGCATCATCATCATCACCATCATGATTGTCTTCAGCATCACCTTGCTCATTATTACTCTGCTCAGAGGCTTCACTGTGATATTCCTCAGTATCAGAATCTTCTTCATCATCAAGAATAGGTTCTGACTCTGGTAGGGTTAAGGGTGGACTAGCAGGTCCAAATTCTATTCTTTTCTTGGGGCTAGCAGTGTCTGGATCACTCCTGTCATCAGGAGAAGACACACTTCCTTCTTCAGTTGCAGCTTTTTCTTGCTCATCATCATCAGAATAAATTGGTTCCTCATCTGGTTTTAATCCAGGATCTCTCACATCCTTTGGCCTCTTGCCATGATCTATGGGATTGTAGGCTTCATACAACTTATCTTCATCTGCAACCCAGCACTTCTTCCATGGGTTCCAATTGATTTTCATCCTCTTGCAGATCTCTTTGTTGAGACAGAAGGAACACTCTGTTTCAACAACTTCATCATCTTCATCAACACATTCCAGATTCTGGAGCATAGTAGATATCATTTTTGAATAAAATAATGCTGTGGCTTTCTTGGAAGGTTTCACCATACTAGCTATGTGGACCATCACATATCTACACAGATTTATCTTTTCATGGGTTTTGAGCAGAAACAATAGAAAAACATCTTGATACTTAACAGCAGCAAAATCTCCTCTTCGAGGGCAAAGTTGGTGCTGAATAAACTTGAATAGGAGTCTGCTTTCACCATCTAATTCTGACGCTATGATTCTCCTCGATTCTCTGTTTCCAGTTAGAAGCTCTAGAGCTAGCTCATAAGAAAAATAGTCAGTGACTGGGGGTATATTGCCAGCATAGTCCTCATATCGACCTTCATGAGGTACGTTAAAACATTCAGCCCACTGCTTAGATGAGAAAGATATTTTCTTTCCTTTCACAACGGATGACATCCTAGCAGCTTCCACACCATCAAGCGTGATTTTCAGGTTCATGTAAAACTCATGTACTAGCTTTGGATAATCTATTCGGGCGTTGTCTGAAAACCAGTCTATCCATCCTTGAGATTCAAGAACTTGTAGTAAAAGGGACTTACTTGACAGAAGCCACGCCGAGTTTACTTCTTTTTCTGCAGCTACAATCCGAGTTTCCAGGTTCGGATTTACTGAACGTTGAGAGGTACTGCTCGACTCGCCTCGAGCACGCTTTGAAGGTACAGGGCTATCTGGTCCTTTGCTCGGTCTCTTTTGCTTAGCCATTCGAGGATTTGGAGACGCAGGAGTTCGAAGGTTCGAAGGTTCGAAGCAGAGGGGAAGAGAGGTTGAGAGGTTCGGCGGGAAATGAAAGGTCAAAGGTTTAGGGAAGATAAATAGCCGCGTATCATTTATTTTATCATTTAGGGTTCCCATAAAAAGTAATTTACTAATTAATAAAAAGTAATTTAAAAAAAAAAAATCGGTTTGACAGAACAGTGTGACAGATCGGTTCCACAGATCGGTTTCACAGATCAGTTTCTCAGATCAGTTTCACAGATCAGTTTCACAGATCAGTTTCACAGATCAGTTTCACAGATCAGTTTCACAGATCAGTTTCACAGATCAGTTTCACAGATCAGTTTCACAGATCAGTTTCACAGATCAGTTTCACAGATCAGTTTCACAGATCAGTTTCACAGATCAGTTTCACAGATCAATCATACACAATTCTTGTTTAATAAATTTCATTCTTTCAGAGCATAAGGGCTTTGTGAAGATGTCAGCTAATTGATTTTCAGAACTAACAAATTCTAGAGAAATATCACCCTTCTGGTAATGATCTCTTAGAAAGTGATGTCTGACATCAATGTGCTTAGTTCTAGAGTGAGACACAGGGTTCTTGGATAAGTTGATTGCACTAGTGTTGTCACAGTTAATTGAGACATGTTTAAGATCAAATCCATAATCCAATAGAGTGTGTTTCATCCACAAAATTTGTGCACAGCAACTACCAGCAGCTATGTATTCTGCCTCGGCAGTAGACAATGCAACTGAATTCTGTTTCTTACTACACCATGATACTAGGGATTTTCCAAGCAAATGACATGTTCCTGATGTGCTTTTTCTATCTAACTTACAACCAGCAAAGTCAGCATCTGAATAACTCATTAACTCAAAGGATTGTTCTTTTGGGTAAAACAAACCTAAATTTATAGTATACTTAAGATACTTAAAAATCCGCTTAACAGCTAATAAGTGTGATTCTTTAGGATTATCTTGAAATCTAGCACACATACATACACTAAACATAATATCTGGTCGACTAGCAGTAAGATAAAGTAAGCTTCCAATCATACCTCTGTAATTGGTTTGATCAACTGGTTTCCCAGTTTCATCAACATCCAATTTACAGGTAGTACTCATAGGTATATTACTTTCCTTAATACTATCCAATCCAAAACGTTTTAAAAGATCCTTAGTATATTTACTTTGATTTAAAATAATACCATTTTTAGTTTGAAAGATTTGAAATCCAAGAAAATACTTAATCTCTCCCATTAAGCTCATTTCAAATTCATTTTGCATAACCTTTGAAAAATCAGTACATAAGGAGTTTTTAGAAGATCCAAAAATAATATCATCAACATATATTTGTGCAACTAAAACATCTTTAGAAATTCTTTTAATGAAGAGAGTTGGATCAGCTATCCCTTTAGTAAAACCTTTTGAAATAAGGAAATTGCTAAGTCTATCATACCAAGCTCTTGGAGCTTGTTTCAAACCATATAAAGCTTTAGAAAGTTTAAAAACTTGATTTGGAAAATGGGGATTAGTAAATCCAGGTGGTTGTTCTACAAAAACATTTTCAATTATAAAACCATTTAGAAATGCACTTTTAACATCCATTTGATATAATTTGAAACCCAGATGTGCAGCATATGCAAGCAAAATCCTAATGGCTTCTAGTCTAGCTACAGGTGCAAAAGTTTCCTCATAGTCTATACCTTCTTCTTGACTATATCCTTGTGCAACTAGTCTAGCTTTGTTTCTGATTATGTTACCAAACTCATCAACTTTGTTTCTAAACACCCATTTAGTGCCTATGGTAAGAGTGTCTTTAGGTCTTTCCACTAATTCCCAAACGTTGTTTCTTTCAAACTGATTTAGTTCTTCTTGCATAGCCATTACCCAAAATTCATCATTGATAGCATCATTGATATTTTTAGGTTCTGACTGTGAAAGAAAGGCTTGATGTTCAACCTGGTTTCTTAGAGAAGCTCTAGTTTGTGTTCCTCTATCTAGATTTCCTACAACAGCATCTAAAGGATGGTTCTTTAGAGTCCTAGATGTTCTTGAAAAGATAGGGCTAGAAATTTCAGGTTCATCTAGAGATTGAGGTTCAACAGAAGAAGGTTCTGGAGAATGTCCAGAACTGGATGCTTTTATAACAGGTTCTTTAGATTTATCATTAAGGTCCAGAATAGACAAATCTTCTTCAAGATTCCCAAGAGAGGTTTTAGGCTCATGTGGATCAGTTTCATCAAATTTGATGTGAACAGATTCTTCCACACATTTGGTTCTCTTATTGAAAACTCTATAGGCTTTACTAGAGATAGAGTAACCTAGGAAAATTCCTTCATCACTCTTGGATGCAAATTTATCCCGATTATCTTTAGTATTCAGAATAAAGACTTTGCAGCCAAAAACTTTGAAGTAGTTTACCTTAGGTTTCCTATGGTTCCACAACTCATAAGGGGTTTTCTTTAGAACAGGTCTGATCAAGACTCTATTAATGACATAACAAGCTGTATTAACAGCTTCAGCCCAAAAGTAAATTGGAAGGTCATATTCATTGAGCATGGTTCTAGCAATTTCTTGAAGGGTTCTGTTTCTTCTTTCTACTACACCATTCTGTTGGGGTGTCCTAGGGGCAGAAAAGTTATGAGAATAGCCATTGAGTGAGCAGTAAGATTCAAAATCTTGATTTTCAAACTCACGACCATGATCACTTCTTAGGGTCTTAATCTTGAGTCCACTAAGATTTTCTACAGACTTGGAGTATTTAACAAAGTAAGAACAAGCTTCACTTTTGTGAGCTAGAAAATATACCCAAGTATATCTAGAAAAGTCATCTACGAGAACATAGACATAGTGCTTCCCATTTAAACTAGAAACTCTTGATGGTCCAAACAAATCCATGTGAACCAATTCAAGTGGTTGAGAAGTTGAAACTTCTTTCTTTGATTTAAAAGAAACTTTGTGTTGTTTTCCCTTTTGACAGGGATTACAAACTTTGTCTGCTGGAAATTCAAGTTTGGGTAAGTCTCTAACCAAGTTCTTCCTAGAAAGTTTTCTAAGTGAGTGCACATTGCAGTGTCCTAATCTTCTGTTCCAAAGCCAAGACTCTTTATGAAAAGCATTTAAACAGGGAATGTTCTGTTTAGCTAAAGAATCTAAATCAACAGCATAAACATTTTCATTTCTTAAAGCAGAAAATACTAAAACATTTTTAGAGTTAAAAACATTGCAAGAATCATTTTCAAATTTAACATGAAAACCATCATCACATAACTGAGAAATGCTTAACAGGTTATATTTAAGTCCATCAACAAATAAAACTTTAAAAATCATAATTGAATCAGTGTTACCAATCTGGCCTAGGCCGATGATTTTTCCTTTTGAGTTATCACCAAAGGTGACAGAGCCTCCATCAACTTTTATTAAGCTCTTGAAGCAAGAATAATCTCCAGTCATGTGTCTTGAGCACCCACTGTCTAAATACCATATCTTCTTGTAACAGCTCTTCAAGCAGGTCTCCTACAAAACAGATTTAGATGGAAGATGATTTTGGTACCCAGATCTTCTTGGGTCCAGACAGGTTAGCCAATAACACTTTAGGTACCCATATTTGTCTAATGGGTCTCATATAATTTGTAGAAATAACATCCTTTGAAAGATAAACCTTATTAGATTCATAACTATGAATATAGCTGGATGAGGCATAAGAAGTTCCAGAATTAACTATCTTCTGTCCAGATTTAGGAATGAATCTAGTTTTGGCAACTTTCCTTTGTCCAGGTTGGTATCCTATACCAGTAGTGTATCTAGGTGCAACTTGCTTTCCTAGCATTTGTGTTAGAGTATTTTTACCATTGGTGAACTTCTCTAAATCTTTCTTGAGTTGCTCATTAGACAATTTTAGTTCAGTATTCTCTTTAAGCAGCTGATCATTCTTCTCTACTTCTATATCCAGATCAGATTTATGCTTAACATTTAAAGCATACTGTTTCTTTAGACCTTTATATTTATCTTTAAGCTCATTACATGTTTCTTCTAGCATGTCACAGTATTCAAACAATTCAGATTTTGACATGTTTTCTGAGTCAGAATCTTCTCCAGAATAGTATGAATTAAAAGCAGGAGTCTCTGATGTTACCTCAGAAGTGTTTGTCATGAAACACATGTTGGCCCGATTCTTTTCAGAGTCTGAAGATTCAGCTTCACTTGTGCTGTCTTCTGAAGCACTCCAAGTAGCCTTCATGGCCTTCTTGTACTTGTTATTCTTGTATTCATATTTCTTTTTATACTTCAGCTTTGGACAGTCGGCTTTAATATGTCCTTTCCTCTTACACTCATAGCAGACAACATCATCTGATTTGTCATTCTTCTTCCAGTCCTTTTTCTATTTGCCTTGTTGGTCATACTTTCCCTTGTAATTTGGTTTCCTAAAAAATTTCTTTTTCCTATAGAACTTTTTGAATCTCCTGGCTATTTGAGCCATCTCATCATCACTGTCAGAATCATTCTCACTTTCCTCACTGCTTGTACTTTCATTGATAGCTTGAAGCTTTTCCTTATCCTTATTCTTTGAGGTTGTAGTCTTGAAGGCAATAGACTTCCTCTTAGGTTCATCATCTTCTTCTTTATTCACTTTAAGCTCTTCTTCATACATCATCAGCTTTCCAATTAGTTCCTTGACAGGTAGAGCACCAATGTCACAGGATTCTCTAATGGAGACAGAGGTTCCTCTCCATCTTTCAGGTAGACATCTCAAAATTCTCATAATTTGTTCCTTTGCTGGAACATCCTTTCCCAGAGAGGTCATTGTGTTGACAATTTCATTGAACCTGAGATACATATCAGAAATGGGTTCATCAGGTTTCATCTTAAAATTATCATACTTAATAGTATAGGTATTCAATCTCATCTCCTTAACATTAGTTGTTCCTTCATGAGAAACAGCTAAGGTATCCCAAATTTCATATGCAGTTTTACATGCAGAAATTCTATTAAACTCTTCATCTCCTAGAGCACAGTACAGAGCATTCATAGCTTTACAATTGTTATTGTAAGCAGTCTTTGTAGGTTCATCCCAGGTAGATCTAGCAGTAGTGGGAATTTTGTATTCAGATTCAATAGCAGTCCAAATATCAAAACCTATGCTTTCTAGATGAATTTTCATTTTCAGTTTCCACTGAGCATAATTAGTTCCATTGAAGAAAGGTGACCGGTTAGTAGCAGCACCCTCAAGTCTATTATCCATGATATTACAAAAAGAATTTTAAAGAGATAAAAATTTAGAAATAACAGAAATTTTAAGAACTTTAAAATACAACTAAAATCACAGTTCAAAAGCAGAGCACTTTTTAGAAAGTATTTACTTCCTCTGATACCAAGTGTTGGTCGGAGTGGACACTCAAGAGGGGGGTGAATTGAGTTCCAATCAAAATTTTCTGTTAAAAACAATTTCTAATAAAATCCCCCAATTTCAAAAATAAATTAAACTGTAGTGAATTTACATAGACTATAAAGGTTCAATTAGCTTCTCAAAGATTGATTAATTCTCAGTTAACTTAATCTTATGATTAAATTAACTTTTGAAACCAATTTACTGATTTATAATAAATATAAACACTTGCAAATTTAATTATCAAAGTAGCTTTGAAGATAGATTATATTTCAAAGTAATAGCAGCGGAATATGAAATAAATATGTATAGTATGGATATAGTATAGCTATAAACACAGAGAAGTAACCAAGAGGTTCAGTCTCAAGCCGAGACTTAGTCCTCTCAAAAGTTTATATAAAAGTGATCCACACCCTGGATCGGGGTTAACAACAGTGAGCACACTGTCCAGGTCACAAGACCTCTACCACAGTTCTACGTGGGAAAACAAACAACAGCAGCCAGCTGTCCAGGTCATAAGACCTCTACCACTATCCACAGTGGGAAGTGAAGTGTAGAAAGTTTGCTGAGGATTTACAGATCCTCCAGTGAAAGTACAGGAGTCAGTGTGTGTGTTTAATACAGTAGATAACACACACTGCTCAAAATGTAGAATAAATAAATCACAGAGCAGAGATGTAGAGTTTAGAAATGGCTCTAGTGATTTCAGTGTAGCACTGGACTCGTTTTGGAATTAATCAGAAGTGATTCTGAGTCCTCTTCTTGATTTTGTTTGAGAAGCAGAGTGTCGTATGCTTCAGGTTCACAGGCAGTGAGATGTAGTCGATGAAGCTCTTCAATGATCTATTGTATGAACACCACTCTTCTTGAGTAGGCTTGATTGTATGTTTGATTCTGTCTTGCTTGGTTCTTCTTGTATGCACAGAGCTCTTCTCGAGTATGTCGTATGCTTCCTTGTCTCTGTGTGTGTTGTCTCTTTCTTCTTGGTTTTTCACACCACTCTTCAGCAGAGTCTTCTTGTATTTATATCACGTGCTCCGTAGGACAGAAAGGTTTCCTTTCCGCAGGTACGAGGTACGGTTTCCTGACATCCGACAACCTTTTATTAATAATCTGTCAGAGCATTAAAATATACCTAATATGACCGTTGGTTAGATTAAATAAAGATAAAGATAAAGAAATTCAAACAGTTGTTTATGACTGTTCAAGAGATCGGTAGGTCATCAGCATTAGAGTAAAGATCGGTGACTCAGATAGATCAGCATCGGTCTGTCATCTGATCGGTGAGTCATTTTGATCAGCATCGGTGAGTCCTTGGATCGGTGACTCATTTGCATCAGTGACTCATTTGCATCGGTGACTCATTTGCATCGGTGACTCATTTGCATCGGTGAGTCTGATGGATCGGTGAGTCTGATTGATCGGTGACTATGATGGATCGGTGAGTCCGATTGATCGGTGAGTCTGATTGATCGGTGACTCTGATGGATCGGTGAGTCTGATTGATCGGTGACTATGATGGATCGGTGAGTCCGATTGATCGGTGAGTCTGATTGATCGGTGACTCTGATGGATCGGTGAGTCCGATTGATCGGTGAGTCTGATTGATCGGTGACTCTGATGGATCGGTGACTCTGATGGATCGGTGAGTCTGATGTCTGTTGAATCCAGAAGGCTTCCAACATACTTTGTAAGTTAATAAGCATAGTTAAAAAAACATGATAACTGATTCATTCATAGATTGGAATTATGTTTATGAGACATCAAACCAGATTAAGCATCAATGAGTTGTGATGATTTGTGATTATTAAAACATTAGTTATAAACATGAAATCAGCAATCTTCCAGAGGGCTCAACAATCTCCCCCTTTTTGATAATCACAAATCTTCATATATATATATATAATAAAATAAAAAAATAATAAATAAAATCTCCCTCTTAAGATAACATTCCCATATACATAATATTCAGATTTCTCCCCCTGAGATATTGATCTCCCTCTTCATATATAGAGTACTCCCCCTTAGATATATATTTCCCCCATTATATATCTTTCTCCCATTATATATATCTTTCTCCCATTATATATATCTTCTTTTTCTATCTATGTTTTCGTGCTCACAACTGAAAATTAATAGAAAAACATTCATCGCTTCTTTATGCATTTTATTATTTGTAATTTTATGTATTTTCCTACTATCATAAAATGCATAAAATAACAAATAAATTCATAAAAGTAAAATACTACATGATCGGTATTAAGAATCTAAAATAACCTAGGAGTATCACACCTAAGTCGACTTGACTCATGATGCATCTCACCCCCATGCAGTATGTCTGCTGTTCATCTAGAGCAACACCTCGACTTGGTGTTGTCTGTGTTTTACACCATACTCATCAGGGCAGGGTCCATGTCACTTCTAGAGTACTATGTTGTCTTTTCTGGATCCACGTCATGTCTGGAATACCACCTCATAATGGTGAGGAGCACATCATACATTATCTCCATCAATATATAAGTATACTCACACGCAGGCGATGGGAACTAGGGGCATAAAGTACATCAAATAGAATAGACACACAGGCCCTTATACAAATTGAAAAAAAAATAAAGATGATGTGAGTACCATTATATAATTAATTATAGACATCACATGTAGTTAAAATAATTAAATAAATAAATAATTTAATGCAAACGTACCTGGGTCGGTGCTCAAGACCAGTATGAGGGTAAAAATAAAGCGTGATAAAAATTAAATTGCATTAAATTTAAATATGAGGGATACTAAATTAAATTAAATGAATTAAAATTATTTAATTATTCTTGGTCCTTTAATTAATTTAATTTTAATACCAAAATTAAATTAATTAATTAATTTAATTTAATATATGAATTAAATTAATTTGACTCAGGTGTTGAAATTATATTTTTAATCAAAATTAATATATTAATTAATTTAATTTAAAGCTAAAATTAAATTATTTAATTAATTTTGATTAATATAAATAAATAGGTCGGGGCCCAAAAAACCATGCGGCCCCAAAGAGGGTCGCGCTAAACCCGTGCAAAGCCTATTCTTGTATTTTCTGGGTCAGACAGACCAGCCCGAACCCATACTAGGTTGGGCTGATATGCCTGAATCCATTTTAGGGAAAATATGTTTTGTTGTACCCTTGTGGGGGTTACCTCATTCAACTGAATATTGCACCACCATGCTGCTGTGAGTAGGAGCCACCAACTTCATTCGGTTCAGAGAACGACAAATGGAGGGAAGCAGGAAGTTAGTGGCCCAAGAATCCTGGCGGTTAATACCTAGGTCAAATTAATTAAGAGATCATAAATAATTAAATTATTTGAATTATTTAATTTATTTAATTTAATTAATACCCTCGTACTTTATTTAATGCAATTTAATTTTATCACGTTTTAATTATACCCACTTACTGGTCTTAAGCACTGAACTATGTATGTTTAGTTGTATTTATTTAATTAATTATTTTAACTGTGTGTAATGTCTATAATTAATTAAATAATGGTCTATGCATCATCTTTATTTTTGATCAATTTGTATAAGGGAATGTGTGTCCATTCTATTTAATGTACATTACACCCATATAGTCTTCCTTGCATGCGTGTGAGTATTTTTGTAACTTGGATAAAGATAGTGTATGATGTGGACCCATCCAAGATGAAGCGATGTTCATAGACGAAGATGATGCACGGCGTGGACCCCTCCAAGATGAGGTGGTGTGCATTGTCAAAGATGATGTAAAATACAGACAACACCAAGTCAAGGTGTTACTCCAAAAGAACAGTGGACATACTAGAGGGGGGCGAGCTGCATCAGGAGTCAAGCTATGACTTAGGTATGATACCCCTAGGTCATTTTAGATGCTCAAGACCAGTTGGGAAGTAGTTTACCAATATACATTTATTTATTATTTTATATATTTTATAAAAGCAGGAAAATACATAAAATAATAAATAATAAAATTCATAAAGAAGCGATGGATGTTTTTCTATTAATGTTTAGTTGTGAGTGTGAAAACATATATGAACAAGGTTAATAGAAATGGATTACATTCATCGATAGAAAAACAAAAAAAACCCTCAAAGTATTATTAAGTCTTAACCGCCTTCCATTATTCAAATTTGAATAAAACCGGGTGTTTGGGGTGCCGGTCATGCTATAGCTGTGGGTGCCTCTTACTACCAGGGAGTTATCATGAGAGTGGTGGGTAGACTTTACTAAATTGAGAGTAAGGAATAGTTATAGAAAATTTTATATCATTTTAGATGAAAATATTGAGTAATCATGTTATGATTTTAGAAGTTGGGACTTCCCTCAATAGACCAAGGAACCGTGAGTTAATGTGGTTGGCTATCCAAAAGCCTACCTTGAACCCTCCGAGTAGTGGAGTAGCCATAGATTGTAGACTATGAGGGTAGGTCCATGGATCCTTTTCACTAAAATACTCAAAATACAGAGTATTATAATTCTATTACAGAGGGTTCCTATGATTTGATAAAATATTGGGAGACATTTAATGATTAAATTAATCGATAATGTCTAATTCAGTAATCAACATAAAAGTACTAATCTGGTAAAGTTTTATTTTTGTATAAAATTGAAATTAATATCACAATAAATACTGAAATAATAATTGGACATAGTCAATGTCCTAACTAGCATCAATTTACAAGTGTAGTATAGGTGCTTGATCACAAAACTACGGTATAAGAAATTAAAGGTGTTGGTGTCCCTACCTATTATTCCACCTTAGGATGTGTGGGTGTAATATTGATTATAGGAGACTCATGTATATAGAATATGATGGTTATGTCATTATGTTATTATCAATGTCTAATATTAGTTATGGACACTACATCAGGACATGGATAATATAACATGTAGTCTCATATCCGAGAAGCATATGAGGAGAAAGTGAAGCGAGATGTGAATGGATGTATTTACACTAGATTTTTGTAAATTAAAAAGATGAATCACAATCTTTAAAATCATCCCAATTATATACCTAATTACTTCAGTTTCATTTAATATTAAAAACTAACGGGGTGGAGTATATTCTTCATTACATATTTAGGTAAGGTTCTCCAAGTAAGTAAGAATATTAAACAAAGTACCATCTTTAGTTCTTATGGAGAATAAATTTGAAGACAAGGAAAAAAACACAATGTAAAGTTGCACCAAAGGAGCCTTTGTAATGTCCTTAAGAGAATAGAAGTTGGTTATTAAAAAGGAGGTTATTTTCATCGTATGTCATGAAATAAATTTATGGAAGTTTAAAACGTAATGAACTGAATTGAATAAGCAAGAAGCCACTTCTTCTTCAGTGTATATTCATCAAATAAATGTATTGTTTCTAATATACTTCCTCAGTATTAAATAAAATATTCCTTTCACATATGTTTATTGAAATACAACAACCAAGTAAGTATATAATCAATACAATAAGTAATTTTTCTTCTCTAAGTAGCTGATAAATGGTGATTCTTAAGTCAGTGGTGAGAAACACATAACTTCTATTTTCCAAGTGATAGATTCTATTAGAAAATTTGTAGAGTATAACCAATAACATTTATCTCATATGTCTATTATACATAAGGATACATCATTCCAAGTTTAGGAATTAATGTTTTTTTTTGGTGTAACATACTCAAAAAATAGTTCAGTGGTACTTGAATCATAGACAATAAGTGGTGAATATAAAATGTAAGACTTATTTACCCAGTTGTGGAAAGCTAATTCTCTGTCAATTAAAACTAAAATTATATGTTAAGGATATACCAGGTTTGGTATTTATTCTTGGTATAGGTAAATTACTTTAGTATTATTGACGTATTTAGTTTGGACAAAGAAACCTTTAGAAATAAAGGTATGCCACAAAGCTTTCTAAATTAGTTCAGCTAGTGAGCGTGAACTATTACAAGGGTAATCTAGAGGTAAATATACTTAGTTATATTCCTTTAATTTATTTAAGTAATGTGATAGTGAAGCATAAGTTTGGTCATAATATATGAGTTTCTTTGAATCGGCATGCGAAAGAAAATCTTGACCAAGCATTCATCGATCATGATAATGTAGCGTGGAGTAATTACTAAATGCACATTACCTTATCTAAATCATGGCATTGATTATAATAATGAGGATTAAATGTGAGTCTTACATGTTAACATTGATCAACAAAATTTAGCATGGATCAATTCCTAAATTCACATTTTATACATCAAAGTTATGGTGTAAGTAGTATCAATGCTACTACCTACAGTAACTTCCATCATATTTAAAGATGTTATTTGCAAATAAAGGTGAAATCCCATAACTAATATTCCTACTAAAGATGAAAAATGGATATCATATGAGTTATAGTACGATGTAAATAGATAATTTCATAAGAATGTGTGTTTAAATGCAAGGTGTATGTTAGGACATAAACAAACTTGCATCAATATTAACACATTGTGCATCTAAGTAATTATCCTAACGGTTGATTAGGATATTACATAAATATGTAAGATAGAAAAGTGGTATTCATGTGATAGACTACATTTCAATAAAAGGGTACACATTTCTACTTGAGATAGTGGGAGTGAGATTGACTTGGGATTAGCCAAAGCTCGAGATGCACAAATGGTTGGCATGGGAACTTGTTCCACAAGTTAATGTTGAATATGAATGTTCCAGAGACAAATACTACATAGGGAGGATAAAACCATAATTATGGTTTTATATTCACCATAGTCGGTGATAAATTATTCATTGTGAATAATAATTTCTACAATTGAGCAGTATATGGAAATTAGCTAAGATTGACAAGATCAATTAAAATTCAATAATGGATTACATGTATCAAAGTGAAAAGGGGTTTATATATTTAATATTGTAGTGGGTATTCAAGTGATTTGATACATGGGTGGTACAATCATGGTACCAATAAGGCTTGATTGGTAATACCAAGTTGATATGCCTAAATCGATTATAATTTTACTTATCATAGCTAAATTCTAAGATCGTTTTATTGGTCATTGGATGTCTAGATCAGATTTCATGGAAGGTGCCTATACGATGCAACTGTAAAGGGATAATGACATCATATGATTCCAATAAGGGTTGCAAGTTACTAAAATCTAGTTCAGGATTAAAGTAAGAAAAAAGATCTTAGAACATTCATTTGGAATTAATATTTTCCATGTGTCTACCAAAGTTTATTGGGATCACCATAAATTTATAAGAAAAATATGTTTGGTAACATATGGAAAATAGATTTTGGTCTTACGGTTAGTTAAGACAGGGATGAAAGTAATTCTCTAATGATTGACTTAAAGTAGAAACCTAAGTTATAGGGAATATAATCTATCAAGGAAGATCTAATGGTTGCTTATACCTATTCAATCGTACATATACTAACATATTATTGAAACATACAAGTTAGAATAATTCAATATTAGAATTGTTGTCAGTTTCACGTGGCATAAATCCCTCCAAGTTGACATGCAAAGGCATAAGAGGAGATTAAGTTTTGAGTTGAGTTCCATATGCTTCAGCAGTGGATAAATCATGTATTCCATGATATGTACATGATATGATATTTCCAACATATACTTTATAGTAGTGAAATATCATTTATATCCAAAATAACTACAAGTGAAGTAGTCGGAACTATCATATTGTACTTCGGAAAGTACAAATGATATGTACCTTGTATGTGGAGAATAAGGATACTAGTTATAGTGGGACAAAAACTAGTATTCATATGGATCAATTTAATCTAGTATCATAGTTAGGATAATATGATGAGTTAGAAAAGTTTATAAGATCCAGTGGTAGCGCTACCTACAAATACTGAGTACGTTATAGCTTCTGAGAAAGCTAAGAAGCATTTAAATGCAAAGATTTTCTCCAGTTCTTAGAATCACACCTAGTAAGTAAATTATTATCATAATATAAGTTATGATATTCTTACCATCCAAGATGTAAATCTATGATAATGGAAAAAAATGGATATACTCAAGGATACCATCTCTTGATAATTTTTTACTCGAGGGGATGAGGTTGTATATAGCAGAATAGTTGCATGACGAAAACATGGAAGACCTAGCAGGTAAAGTCGTTACTCAACAGAAACATGATCTTTATCATGTGAGTAGCTAAAAAGTATGGTTATCAAGTTGGATCAAGTTATAGTGGGAGTGTTGAAATAGTGGGTTCCCTATACCCAACTATGCAGTACATTTGATTACTATATCGTGTATACAGTTAGATATATATGATGTTTTCTTACCATTATAGTGTAGATATTTCTATATCCACTATTTAATGGTAATGTCTATATATTAATTATTTTATCAAATATTATAGAATATCCTGAACTATAATGATAACCTTCAGATACTATTACATTAATCTTAAACAAAGGTCATATGGTCTAAGTACACCATACTGAATGGACACAGTTGGTGTATGACTATCAAGTGTTGGGGGAATATAAGCATTGAGACTTATTCTCGTGAATTTTTTACTTGGTGATCTATAGTAATTAGATCTTGATGACAGACCCACCAATAGGATCACCACATGTTTTGTGTGTCATTGGTTGTTATTATCAATGGATATGTGTATTGGTCTCCTGACTTGAGATCATTACCAGTGTGTGCCATTTGATCATGTAATTTGATATAAGGTAAAAACCATGATAATGATATCATAGCGAGGTATCATATGTTGGGTGCATCATTGGTGGTATGAAATTGGTTGAATAGTTAATAAATTATTTGTTTCTTCCAAGTTAAGGAAGTTATATATATCAGGCATGGTTGATCAGGACGACGCTACCTTCATAAGTCTTTGTCCAAATAATTCGAAAGGTAAAATCCATCCAGATAGATCAATGAATAATAAAGAAAGAAAAGGGTGATGACACAAGTATGTATCCTGGTTTATGAGATATTTAAAGACAAAGAGATTATATTACACGATACGTGTTCGTAGGTTGGTTGTTGTTTCTATGACAATCATTATCTCTTTAGGGGCCTTGATGGGTTTCTAGACTCTGATCTTGGTTTATGAATTTTATTCACTACTATCGAGATAAGGGTCTAGAGAGTCACATACAATAGCGTATTCAAGAATCTTCCCTATTCAGTTGAATATGTATTTTGGATATGGTGGCCCCCACCACAAGTTTCGAGTCTTGTCCAAATTATTGATCACTGATAATTAAATAAATTCATATTATTCAAGTTATTAATAGTTGTGAATGAATTTATTTATATTATTTACAAGTTAAGTAAATATGAGAAAATATTAATTGAAGGAATGTTATTTTAATATTCCAGGTTTGTTTAACATTTAGTGGGAATGGAAAGTTGAGTTAAATGACTCAGATTTATCACGTAATATATTTTAAATATATTATAGTTAATTGATAAAATAATAAATAATATTGATGTAGTTTAGTTCATCATTATTATTTATTTAGTGAACGTTAAATAAATGGGGGCCGAGAACCCTACCGGGTATTTAGAACCTCCACTATAAATAGATAGAGAGTCTCTCACACAATTAACTATTCATGAATGAATGAATGAGAGACTCTCTCTCATCCCAATTTCAAGAGAGAGAGTCTCTCTCAAGGGAATACCCAAGAATACCTTTAAGCATAGAAGGCATAGGATTGCATTGATCATCGGAATGTTGAAGATATCATCAGATCGCCATGCTAGCACCTAGAATTCGACGATCGACTCTCCTATGGATTTTTGAAGCACATGTTGATGATATAGAGGGATCTTGATATGGATTATTCAAGCAATGATCTCCACCGACAAGTTTTAGTCAAGCATGGATTCAGATATGAACATACATTTTTTTAGTTTTAATTTATGTGCTCTTTTAATTTACATGAGATCCTCGACCATACCAAGGCTCAGATCATCAGAGATGACAAATATCATCTATAACTAGAGCAATGAAACATCATCTACTCTAGGGATCTTGTCCCGATATAGTCTGAGGATCAAGTGTGGTTTAATCAGAGTACAAAAATAAAACAAACTAATACCTCATTCTAATTTATAGTGTGCACTCTCATCATAGGTTTTCGGCATCCGTTGAGCTTTTTGATACCTTCAATTACTATTAAAGTGATGCATGGTTTTTCTGAGTCAAGTAAAAATTAAATTGATTTAAATTTTTGGTAGTTCGTATTGGGTGCATCATTGGTGGCATGACATTGTTTGAAATCCATATGCTTAAGAAATGGATCAATCACGTGTATTGTGATATGTACAAGAACTGGTATTGCAAGGATATAATTTATAATAGGCAGATATCAATTATATCCAGGAGCACTACAAGTGAAGCAGTCATAACTATCTATTTGTACTTTGGTAAGTATAGAATATATGTACCTATTAAGTTGAGAAGAAAGGATAATAGTTTTCATGGGACACAAAATAGTATTCCTAAGATCCATGAGATATTATGTCATAGTTAGTCTAAGTTGATGATCCAGATAAGCTCATATAATTCATTGGTAGTCATACCTACAAAAATCGAGTATGTTGTAGCTTCTGAGGTAGCTAAGAAGTAGTTGAATTCAATGATTTGTTCCAGTTCTTAGAATCTCACCTAGTAAGTAAAATATTACCATAATGAAAATTATGATATTCTTATTAGGAAAGATGTCAAGTTTTGACAATGGAAAAAAGGGATATACTCAGGGTTACCATCTCTTGAGAAGTTTTACTCAAGTATTTGAGGTCACAAATAGTAGAATTGTCACGCGGCAGAATCGTGGCAGACCCAGCTAAAGTCATGACTCAAGAGAAACATGATCTTAATAATGTGAGAGCTAACAAGTTTGGTTGGAAATTTTTCTCTAGTGAAAGTGGGAGTGTTGAAATAGTGGGTGTCCTAGACCCAACTATGTAGTGCTTTTGATTACCATATCGTGTAGAAAATTAAATATACATGATAATTACTTACCATTATATTGTAGATATTTTTGCATCCACTATTTAATGGTGATTTTCATAGATTAAATGTCGTATAAAAAGGTTATAGTAGATCCCAATCTATAATGAGAACCTAGAGATGTTATGAAATCAATCTTAAATAAAGGTATTATGGTCTAGATACATCTTACTGACTAGACATAGTAGATGTTTGACTATTAGGTGTTGGGGGGTCATAATCATTGAGACTTATTCTCATGAAGTTCACATTTGGTGATCTCTAGTAGCGAGGTCATGAGGATAAACCCTCCAATAGGAACACCACATGTTTTGGGTGCCATTGGATGTTCCTATCTACAGACATGTGTAATGGTCTCCTGACTTGAGATCATTGCCAATGTGTTCCCTTTGATCGTGTACTTTGATATAAGGTGAAAACCATGATGATGAAATTGTGGTGAGGTTTTTTGGGACCGGTTGAATTAAATAATCAAATTTGAATTACTTTTTATTAATTTAAATTTAGTTTTAAATTAAATTAATTAAAATTAATTTTGATTATAAAATTTTATAATCTGAAATTTTAATTTAATTTGAGCATTAAATTAAATTAATGGTTCGAATTTAATTTTTGGATTTTAAATTAAATTAAATATGTAACTGATAAATTAATTATTTGAATTTATTTAAAATCATTTAATTTATTAACACACCCTCGTAGTGCCTGAATTTGTCGTTGTTTAATTTTATTGTACTTTTTTATACTGATTAGTCTTGAGCAAGTGACTGACC